>CAJVPP010000260.1:0-38280 GCA_910592005.1 Funneliformis mosseae | reverse complement strand
AAGCTGTTTTAAAGCAACTACAAAATTAAAATCAATATATTCAAAATCTTCTTTTTCTTCATTCCAATAAGGTGGACTATTATCCCAAATAGCTTTATAAACTTTACTAAATCCTCCTTCACCAATAATTTCTATAATTTTAAATTGATTATAAGGAATAAATTTTATTCTAATAGATTCTTGAATAAAATTAATTTGTATGTATTTAATAAATTCATCAACAATCTTATTTCCATTTGGTATATATAATAAATAAGATTGATAACAAATTATACAAATATTATGACATTCTTTTAAAGGTCTTCTTTTTTTAAAACAGTTTTTACATTTATTATAAATATCATTTTTAGGTTCAAATATAAATCCATAAAAATTTTTAGATATATTTTTATTATTTATAACTTTTTGATACGATTTCTTTTCTAAATCCTTTTCTGTTCTTTCACTATCATTATACATTGTAGCAAGATAATTTTGAGCCTCAATTTGTCCATTTTCAGCAGCTTTTTGATATTAATAAAAAGCCTTTTATAAACTTTTTTCTGTTTCTTTACCTTCATTATATTAAATAGCAAGATAATATTGTGCATCAATTTGTTCATTTTTAGCAGTTTTTTGATACCAATCAATAGCCTTTTATAAATTCTTTTCTAATGCTCTAAACAGTTCGGTTTGATCTGGATTATAGGCCAATCCGAAACTGATCTGAAAATTTCAGTTTAGTTCAGTTTGGATTATAAATCCTAAAAATGCCAATCTAAAACTGAATCGAACTGTAAACCGGTAAAAATTTGAATCGAACTGAAAATTTCAGATTAATCTGAAATTTTGGATCATTTGGAACGATCCTTTTATCGTTCGTTTGAAACGATAACTTCAATCGTTCCAAATGAACAATTTTTTTATCGTTCAATTAGAACGATAATTTAATCATTCCAATTGAACAATTTTTTTATCGTTCGTTTGAAATGATAACTTCAATCGTTCTAAACAAATAATTCTTTTATTGTTCTTTTAGAATGATAATTTAATCGTTCCAATTGAACGATAATTTAATCGTTCCAAATGAACGATTTTTTTATCGTTCGTTTAGAATGATAACTTCAATCGTTCTAAAATAATGATTTTTTTATCGTTTGTTTGAAATGATAATTTAATCGTTCCAAATGAATGATTTTTTTATTATTCATTTGGAACGATAACTTTAATCGTTCTAAATGAACGATTTTTTATCGCTCATTTGGAACGATAACTTCAATCATTCCAAATGAACGATTTTTTTATCGTTTGTTTGGAATGATAACTTCAATCATTCCAAATGAACGATTCTTTTATCGTTCTTTTAAAATGATAATTTAATCATTCTAATTGAACGATTCTTTTATCGTTCGTTTGAAATGATAATTTCATCGTTCCAATCAAACAATTCTTTTATCGTTAATTTGAAACGATAATTTCATCATTCCAATCGAACGATCCTTTTATCATTCGTTTGAAATGATAATTTCATCATTCCAAACAATCTGAAATTTCAGATTAATCTGAAATTTTTGCAATCTGAAACTAAACCGAAGTTGATCCGAATCGAAAATTTTTGGATTAATCCAAACCGTTCAGAGTTTTATTCTTTTCTGTTCCTTTACCATCATTATATAATTTGGCAAGACTATATTGTGCCTTTGCATAATTATTTTCAGCAGCTTTTTAATACCAATAAAAAGCCTTTTTTAAATTCTTTTTTGTTTCTTTACAAATATAATACATATTAGCAAGATTATACTGTACATTCATTTGTTTATTTTTAGCAGCTTTTTGATATCAATAAATAGTTTTTTTTAAATTTTTTTTTGTTTTAGGATTGGTATCCCTAGTTCAGTTAGTAATAACTGAGCTCTTATTGTGGGTTACACTGCAATAGCCACAGGTTCAAGTCTCAGCTGAGGCATAAAACTAGATGATTTTCATTAGAATTTCATATGTAACTGAATATATGGGTGTATATACTAATATGCGTTAAAAACTGGTCAATCGACCTATCGATCGATGTTAATCATGCCTAAATACTGAAATTGCAGAATAAGTGAATGCAAATGAAGCCAGGGATCGACAGAAACTTAGCCTTTGCTGATAGACCTGTAATGGGTACTGTCTCACATCTTCAATTTCAGAGGCCCTTATACAAGTAAGGAAGTAATTAGTAGATTGGGTACTATCTACGGGTGGCTAGGGTGATAATAGACTGCATTGCACTACCGCAGCATCCTCTAATCGAGTTGTCATTAGGGATAGAGGTTGGGTTCAATTTCTGGGTGAATTTAACGATATGGGTATGACAACCACTTACCTTTTTGAGATTCTATAAGATGAACAATGTCTAAGCCTTCCCGATCATATATAAAATACCCTGATATCAGGCAGAAGTAATAGTATCCAGATATGGTGTTGGTAAACACAGAGAAAAATTGACAAAAAGTACCTGTGGTTGAAAGTGATCCCTCTATCCAAATTTGACAGTAGTTCTGAGGTCTAAGGACTCTAAGGGCTAGCTCTTGGGGGTAACTTTAAAAAAAAAAAATTTAAACGATAAATAAAACTCTTTCTGCTACTATGCCAAGACCTAAGAAAGAGAACAATAAAAACCAACAAAAACAACAACCTCGCTCTCGCCCTGGTACTCCAGAGCAACAACCAAAGAAGAAATAAAACACTTTACAAACTGTTGAACCAGAAAGCAGTATGTCCACCAATAATAACAACGAAACTCCACTTATGGACATCGACCCTCTTCCACTCGATAAAGGAAAGGGCAAAAAAGTTTTACAAAGTGAAACAACTATAGTTGTTACTGTAGAACAAAGTGAAATGAACATCGACAACGCCAACGATGCCTCTGAAAATTTTTGAATAATAAGAAAAGCCCTCAAGATATATCTATAAAAAAGATGAAATTTTTTGCTTTCTTCCCAACAGATGACTACCCTGGAAAATCCTTTCAAACGAAAGTTTCTGACATCACGGACCTCGTATTCGATAGATTTGATTCTTTCTCGGGTGTCGTCCTAACCAAACACCCAAAAGATCAATCAAAAAGTATACTTAAGGTGATATTTTCTGACAAAGACGAAAGGGACGCGTTCTGTAAGATCATGTTACCTAAATTAGAAAATCGCATATTTTTGCCCTTTGACATCACACCAAAATATTTGTTTGTGTCACAACAATCAATCAAAATTACAGAGATTCCATTGGACGCAACAGAAGTAAGAATTAAGAAAATCTTTTTCCAATTTGAAAAGATCGTCAGGTTCACCATGGAAACAAAGAACTTATGGCAACAAGTCACAATTACTTACGACAAAGATGCCACCTTCACAGAACTTCGAAAGGGTCATGGTGTCTTTATTCTCAATGATATGGTGCGATTCTATATGTGTGACCTATCAAGGGATCAAATACTAGAACGATCAAAGTTTTCAGCCAAGCTCACATGCCTCCCACGTTACACTACGGGTAAAGATTTATCTGAACCCGGATTAATGACCAACGTGACAACATGAATCATCCCTAAAGCTAGATCCAACTACAACAACCTACAACATGCCTTTTTCTACTTCGCATCAGCGGATGATCACAAAGCGGCAATCAGTAATAATAACCTCACGATCAATGGTAAACACGTGGAATGAACAAGTAATAACACGAAACTATGCGCTATTTGTTTCTCCCCTCATCACAAAATAAGAGATTGCAATAAAAAATGAAGAACACCTAATGACAGAAACACACAAAATTTATACCAACGTTTCCAGCCCACTCAATACAATAACTATAAGGCTCCGTCTCGCCTTAGACGAGGAGTGGTCAGTCCGAATGTAACTTTCACTGGAGTTATCAAAGGAAGACAAGAAGAAAAACCTGCACCTCCAACGAAAACAAAATTTGGTATTTCCAACAACGAAGATGGATCCTTTGCGTTAAGAGGTCCAAATAATACACCACTCCCCTCCTGGACTGACGACATCCCACCTGATATGGATATTATCGACAATATGTTTACTCTAAGGCAATCACGTGATATAGCCGCTGGTACAAAAACTGGAGGCTCCATGCATGAGAAATCTAATGAAGAAGCTGATTTCAAAGTATTTATCAAGGAAAGCTTCTTCCACCTAACTCAGAAACTCGAAGATTTTACAATTGCCATAGGTTCTGTTATGAAAAGAATGGATACTATAGAAAATACCCTCAATATTAAGGTCATAGCTTCAGATGAAAACATGGATGACTCAGATATGGTGTACGGTTATGACACCCTGGCTATTGATACATCCAATTCAGTTATCAACAAACAAAGACGCACTATTGAGGCCCTCAAAGAACTTAACGATGCCTAAAATCTACGGTTAAAGCATTTTATAGAAATGGTAAATGACTTGGTAAACTCGTGTAATGCCTTCCACATGATTCTCGCCCAAAACAATCTATTACTAACGGAAAAAACAGCAGAAATATTGACCCTCAACATTAACTATGACATAACTGCAGACAAGGCTCTAAAGAGCCTTTCTCAATTTTAAACTAAATAATCATGATTACTGTTCCTACAGATACTAATAATGCTTTAACATCCTCAATAACTGACAACTCCATTCTTCCAATAAATATTCCAAATCTTACCATCACTACCCACAATGTCAGATCATTCACAAATACTGCAAAACAACATTTCCTCCTTTCCCTTTATTCCGCACATGACATAGATATCATCGGCCTTCAAGAAACTAACTTTAAACAAACACATGCAAAAAACTTCAATCCAACTCATCCCTCCCACATCTTATTTTTCAGTTCAACACCAAGACAGAGAACAGCCTTCGGAGTTGGAATCATATTAAAAAAAGACATTGCCCATCATGTTTTTAAGCACGATACAAAGCTAGATCGACTGATTTACGTAAATCTGCAATTTGCCAACAAACAAAAATTATGTGTCATTAACTGTTATTTACCATCCGCAGACTTGAAAACTAGACAGGAAGTCCAACATATACTTACAAAATGGATCAAAGAAGCTTCATCCCTAGATTATCATGTGGCTGTACTAGGAGATTTCAATGCTGATATAGACCGTCAACATAACCCAACAAACGCACTTAAATATTTTGACACATTGCTTAGAATGTTTATGTTTGATGCCTTCACTCTCAAATATGACTGCGCAAGAACCAATTTCCCTTCGTATACTAATAGTCAAAGTATATCAAGAATTGACTACATATGGACATCAACTGAACTCTCTGTCAATATACTGAATTGTTATACTATTCCGATAGTTTTAGATATATTAGACCACTTACCAGTCATGACAAAATGTGCTAACTTCTTAGACATTAAATTCAACAGACGAAAAATAAAGACGAAACTTAGTTTTGACTTCAACAAAATGGATGATTATAAATGGAGCAAATTTGGAACTAAATTTGATGCACTCCTGAATGGCTGCTCACTGAAAACTGTAAACATCAACACTTTTTGGACGCAAATATTGCTCAACAAACAGTGGGATCAATTTCAGGACCTACTGATTAAAGCTGCTGAATCGATAATTCCCATTCAGAAATCAACAGGACAATTTAAATATCCACGACCCCCTAGATTGTCCAAACTATATATACAACTTAAAGAACTCCACAAATTCAACAAGTTGTTACGATCAATAAAAAATGGGGCATTTTTTCCGATTTCTTGGTCACATTCTTACGATGTCTACATTAATATTGCGTACTCACTAAACTTCATTACCGCTCACCCTATCCCAGACTATCCGTTCAGTTTCATTGACCTTTTGCTCTCTGATACTAATTTATTGATTAATGTAGTTCATTGTAAAACCAAACTTCACAAGAAGAAATACAAACTTCAAGCAATTCAACAAGCACTTAACCAACGACTTAAAAACTACGCTATACAACCCAGTAAAATGTTAGATTCTACCTTAAATTGATCAAGAAGAATCATAATACTTGACCGCTATCTATCAAGAAATTCCAAAGATTTGCTTACAGACGAAAGTGAAGTTAAACTCAATATAAATAAACATTTTCAGAAGGTGGCGGGTACCACACACGAAAACAAAGAGATACCAGAGGAATGGCGCTCGATTTATAATCCAATTTCTAATATCAATTCCAATATATATAGATCCTTAATGTTACCCCCCACGGAAGATGAATGGTACAATATTATAAATTTCTTAGCTGATGGTAAAGCACCAGGTCCCTCAAAAATCCACAATGAAATGTTAAAGCACCTTGGCCCACTTGCCAAAAAACTGTTTTGGCATATTATTTGTGATTGTTTAAAAATCTCGTCGCTACCGAGTAGGTGGAAATTAGCATACATATACCCAATCCCCAAACTGAAACCATGGGAATATGACTTAAACAACACTCAGCCTATCACGCTCCTGGAATGCCCAAGGAAAGCTCTAATCAAACTGATCAACAGACGTCTTTCAACAATCTTTGTTCAACATAGCATATTAAAAGGACACAACTTCGCAGGTCTACCATTTCGTTCAACCTTCGAGCCATTACATATTTTCGATAACATTAAACATGACGCACTTACTAATAAAAAAGAGTTGTAGATCCTCTTACAAGACATATCTAAAGCCTATAATAGAGTTAACGTATTTATGTTAGTTAGAGTCTTGGAAAGACTCAAGCTACCCAAAGAATTTATATTCTTCGTTCTCAACATGTTTGTTCCTTGAGAAAATCAAGTTTTTACAGCCTTCAGTAATACAGACATATATAAAGTATTCTCAGGTATTGACCAAGAAGAAATCATTTCGCCTCTCTTATGGTGTATTTATTACGATCCACTCCTATGCAAGATATAATTATCAGACTTAGGATATAACATGTCAGTCAAGTGGAAACCTGATGTACGAATTGAATCTTATAACAACCTTCAGTGTAAAACGTCAGTCTTGGCATATATGGATGACACACTTTGGATTGCTCGATCAAAGGAAGACCTAAGTAACATAATAGACATAGCAAACAGCTTCTATAAATTGAACAGTATACAAGTTAACTGGGAAAAATCTGACCTTTTGACAAACTTGCCAGACACTCAGACACTCACCACTAATGTGCGCAGTCACGATCACGTAATTACCTCAGTTAAACCAAAAAACTCAGTGTGATATCTTGGCGTATGGATCTCGTTGAGATGCAATAAGATGTTCACAGTCAATCAAGCTGTACAAGATGTGAAAGCCACTATAACATTATTAACTAACAAAAAGCTTACAGACAAACAACTCATTTATATGTACAATGTAGTTATCATCCCACGAGTTGAATATTGTACACAGCTTGTGCACCTTTCTGAAAATGCTTCAGACCGCATTGTTAGACCTTTCAGATCCTTTCTCAAGAAAAAGCTCCACCTTCCAAGAGACACCCCATCATGTTTGTTTTACTCTAAATTTTTTTACGGTATCAATCATCTACACTACAAACACACACAGGCTCTCAGCGATGCACTCTTATATGCGATAAACGACAATAGTCTGTTAGGCTGAACTACCCATATATGACTTCAGCAAATACAAATACAAGAATAGCTACCGTCGTCCCCTTTAAGAGAATGGCCCTTTAACAACCCAAAATACTTCAAAGATTGAATTCCGGGCCTCTTATGTGACTTAAAAAAACTCGACATAAAGATAGTTCCACCTGATCACGTCCAAGGGCGTATATTAGGTGGTTCTACCTTGATACAGTTTATCATACCAAACAGCTACAGAAAATTTTTATCTGTTTTAGCCAAAACGTCCATTTTATTTGTGAAGCAACTCTTAACAAAAGACTGCAAACATATGCTCAGTATGAACGACCTACGATCCTTCCTCACAATACCAAATAGAGGTAGAATCCCAACCTGATATCCAGTGATAAAAAAAGTACTGAGAGTCGACGTGAATCAACAATTACCTCCTGACGTAACAACAATGCATGAACACAGCCATAACTTCTCGTATATGCCTAACAACATAAATACTAACAAATTTTCTTATGTTACCTTGTGGCATCAAACAATCGATAACTTAATATTCGGACAGATTTTAAAATCATCAGGAAGCTTTGCAGATATCATACATTGCACTTATCATATCGTCAATAACGAGATCACACTACAGCGTTGCCAGGGCTGCCCGCGTCACAACCCTACATTATTCAAAAAGAATTCATTGGAATTCAGACGATACAACTGTATTTTCACAGTTCCTATCGGGATTTGTATAAATGTTTCAATATATCACAGGAATAAGAACCACACTTGTTTTTGGTCACTACCGTTTATAAGGGATATGGCAAGTCACAAATATAACTATGTCAATAATTCTTCAACTAACAGTCCACTAATAAACTATCAACGCCCGACCCCCTCATCTTTAATTTACAATTATGTCTCAAGTTCACATTTTCATAATCTATTAACACTTTCACAACAATTTGAGTTAGTCCAAGAGTTAACATTTTATACAGATGGTTCTCTCAAGGGATTGGGTACTCCTTCAATTAGAATGGGATTGGCTTAGTTACAAATGAACTTGAATTCCCCAATGGTCTCCTACTCTTCAGCTTTTGCTACTTCATTCCCATCTTCATCATTGGCAGAGTTGGAAGCAATTTTCACAGCTATCCTTGTGGCGTCTAAGTATTGTCATATCACCATTCACACAGACTCCTAGGCTGTTATACAGCAATATAACAAATTCAAAAGTATCTGTTGTTTCTCTCCGTCTATTCGACCTTTATTAAAAATTACAAATTACTCACTTTAGTTTAGCCTCTTCGAAGTTATAGATAAACAGTGTCTAACTATTATCCTACATAAAGTCAAAGCACACTCAGGCAACTTATACAATAAAAAAGTAGACCAATTGGCAAAGCAGTGTTATAACTTCTCCGCTTTACCATTCAACCTCACATACATAAAACAACATTACATCAGCTATAAAGGAATGTGCGTCACAGTCCCCATACGACTGCTCATACAAGATATAACACAATCTATTATATACAACAATTTCCAACACCTGGCCATCATTAACAAGCACCAGCATCTTAACATACATTGGCTGGTCACAACGTTTTGCTTAAATGACAATATAGCCTCCACCCGCACCTCGTACGAAGCTTCAGCTGTAAAGAAAAAAAAAATTCAAAGGTTAATCGAATTATTTCCCACCATGAAAGTTCTAAAAATAAGACATCCAAATGTCTTCAACCAAACCTAATCGTGCGTCAGGTGTGAAAGTGACGATGAAATATTCAATCACATTTGGAAATGTCCTACGTCTTGGACTCTGATGAGATCTATTATCCACAACTTCCAACTTTATCTCCATGATTTGATCAAGGATGATAATATTTTTGCGAAAATACAGGCACTGCCGATATGGCATATAACAATCAATTACACACAATATCTTATAGC
This sequence comes from Funneliformis mosseae, assembly GCA_910592005.1. Lineage (NCBI taxonomy): Eukaryota > Fungi > Glomeromycota > Glomeromycetes > Glomerales > Glomeraceae > Funneliformis > Funneliformis mosseae. The sequence goes on along the minus strand of CAJVPP010000260.1, from coordinate 28,764 downwards.
TCTTATTAAAGGTTTAGTACCTTATTCTTTATACAAACTCGTTTTAGTTGCCATGAGAACAAAAGACCTCGCGTTAGCAACTCTCTCAGCATTCATGCACTTCATATTTGAGCATACCCAAAAGATCTGGACAGATCAGTGCGTTAGTTAGATTAACTTCGAAAAATCCAATAACATTGATTCCATCACCAAAAAGGACAATACTTCTGCAACAGAATACGGAAATATGCAACAAGTACATACTCTGACAATACATAATGCCATTGATAAAATGGTCCGTTTCAGATCCCATTGGACAAATTTTTGGTGCCATAGTGGCTAAGCCCTTTCTCATTGATGTGATTACTGGAAAGTGATAGTTTTAGCTTAAGTTAGAATTAGATTCTGGGAAAGTGCAGGGTCGGTCTTAATTTAGTTTCTAGATAGAGATTTTTGTATTTTCTTAAATTTGTATATTTTTCTTTTATTTGTATCTATATACTTTGAATTTAATAAAGATTATGCGAAACTACCGCACTTAAAAAAAAAAAAAAAAAATAAACGATAAATTTTGAAAACTCTTTCCGCTACCATGCCACGACCAAAAAAAGAGAACAAAACAAACTAACAAAAACAACAACCTCGCTCTCGCCCTGGTACTCCAGAGCAATAACCAAAGAAAAAACAAAATACCTTACAAACTGTTAAACCAGAAAGCAGTATGTTTACTAACAACAACAACGAAACTCCACTTATGGACGTCGACCCTTCTCTGCTCGATAAAGGAAAAGGCAAAGAAGTATTACAAAGTAAAACAACCTTAGTTGTCAATACAGAACAAAATGAAATGAACGTCGACAACGCAAATGACGCCTCTGAAAATTTTTTGAACAAAAAGAGCCCTCAAGGTATTTCAACGAAAAAGACGAAATTTTTCACTTTCTTTCCAACAGACGACTACTCTAGAAAATCCTTCCAAATGAAAATTTCTGACATCACAGACCTTGTGTTCGATAGATTTGATTCTTTCTCTAGTGTCGCCCTAGCCAAACACCCAGAAGACCAATCAAAAAGTATACTCAAGGTGACATTTTCTGACAAAGAAGAAAGGGACGCATTCTGCAAGGTCAACCTACCTAATTTAGAAAATTGCACGTTTTTGCCCCTTGACATTATCCCCAAACATTCTTTCGTGCTACAACAATCAATCAAAGTTACGGAGATTCCATTAGACGCAACTGAAAATAGAATTAAGAAAATATTTTCCCGATTTGGAAAGATCGTCAGGTTCAACATGGAAACAAAGAACTTATGGCAACAAGCCACAATTACATACGACAATAATGCCAACTTCACAGAACTTCAAAAAGGCCACGGTGTCTTCATCCTCAATGATATGATGCGATTCCATATGTGTGACTTATCAAGGGACCAAATATTAGAACGATCAAAGTTTTCGGCTAAGCTCATATGCCTCCCACGTTACATTACAAGTAAAGATTTATCTGAACTTAGATTAATGACCAATGTGATAACATGGATCATCCCTAAGGCTAGATTCAACTATAACAACTTACAGCATACTTTCTTCTACTTCATATCGGCAGAAGACCATGAAGCAGCAATCAGTAATAATAACCTTACGATTAACAGTAAACACGTGGAATGGACAAGTAATAAAATGAAATTATGCGCCATTTGTTCCTCCCCTCATCATAAAATAAAAGAATGCAATAAAAAATGAAGAACACCCAATGACAGAAATACACAGAACTTATACCAACGTTTTCAGCCCGCTCAATACAACAACTACAAAGCTCCATCTCGCCCTAGACGAGGAACAGTCAATCTGAATGTAACGTTTGCCAGAATAATCAAAGGAAGTCAGGAAGAAAAACCTTCACCCCCAAATAAGCCAAAATTTGGTATTTCTAACAATGAAGACAGATCCTTTGCGTTAAGAGGTCCGAACAATACACCACTTCCTTCCTGGGCTGATGACGTCCCACCTAATATAAATGTTATCGACAATACACTTACTCTAAAGTAATCATGTAATATAGCTGCTAGCACGAAAGCTGGAAGCTCTATGCATGAGAAATCTAATGAAGAGGATGATTTTAAAGCATTTATCAAGGAAAGCTTCTATCATCTAACTCAAAAATTCAAAGATTTTACAATTGCCATGGGTTCTGTCATGAAAAGAATGGATACCATAGAAAATACCCTCAATATCAAGGTCTTAGCTCCAGATGAAAACATGGATGATTCAGATATGGTGTATAGTTATGACAACCCGGCCATTGATATATCTAATTCAGTTATCAACAAACAAAGATGCACCATTGAAGCCCTTAAAGAGATTAACGATGCCCAAAATCTTCGGCTAAAGCATTTCATAGAAACAGTAAATAACTTGGTAAACTTGTGTAATACCTTCCGCATAATCCTCGCCCAAAATAATTTATTATCAACAGAAAAAACAGCAGAAATATTGACCCTCAACACTAACTACGACATAACTGCAGACAAGGCTCTAAAGAGCCTTCCTCAATTTTAAATCAAATAATCATGATTACTGTCTCTACAGATACTAATAACGCTTCAACATCCTCAATTACTGATAACTCCACCCTCCCAATAAATATTCCAAATCTTACCATCGCTACCCCAATATCAGATCATTCACAAATACCGCAAAACAACATTTCCTCCTTTCTCTTTATTCTGCACATGACATAGATATCATCATCCTTCAAGAAACTAACTTTAAATAAACACATGTAAAAAACTTCAATTCAACTCATTCCTCCTACATCTCATTCTTCAGTTCAACACCAAGACAGAAAACAGCCTTTGGAGTTAGAATCATATTAAAGAAAGACATCTCCCATTATGTTTTTAAACACGATACAAAGCTAGATTAACTAATTTACGTAGATTTGCAGTTTGTTAACAAACAAAAACTACGTATCATTAACTGTTATTTACCACCTGTAGACTTGAAAACCAAACAGGAAGTTCAACATATACTTACAAAATGGATCAAAGAAGCTTCATCCCTAGATTATCATGTGGCTGTACTAGAAGATTTCAATGCTGATATGGACCGCTAACATAACCCTACAAATGCACTCAAATATTTCAACACGTTGCTTAGAATGTCTATGTTCAATGCCTTCACCCTCAAACATGACTGTGTAAGAACCCACTTTCTTTCATATATTAATAGTCAAAGCATCTCAAGAATTGACTATATATGGACATTAACGGAACTCTCTATCAATATACTAGATTGTTATATCATTCTAATAAATACAGATATATCTAATCACCTACCAGTTATGATAAAGTGTGCTAACTTCTTAGATATCAAATTCAACAAACGGAAAATAAAGGCGAAACTTAGTTTTGACTTCAACAAAATGGATAATCATAAATGGAACAAATTTGAAAACAAATTGGATGCACTATTAAATGGCTGCTTACTGAAAACCGTTAACGTCAACACTTTCTAGACGCAATCGTTGCTCAGCAAACAATGGGATCAGTTCCAAGATTTACTGATTAAAGCAGCTGAATCAACCATTCCTATTCAAAAATCAACGGAATAATTTAAATACCCAAGACCTCCCAGTTTGTCTAAACTTTATGTACAATAAAAAGAATTCCACAAATTTAACAAGTTGCTGCGCTCAATCAAAAATGGGGCTTCTTTTCTGGTCTCTTGGCCCCGTTCATATCATATATACATCAATAATGCAAATGCACTGAATTTTGTCACCGCGCATTCCACTCCAGACTATCCATTCAATTTCATTGATCTTTTGCTCTCCGATACTAATTTACTAATTAATATAGTCCATTGTAAAGCTAAATTATACGAGAAAGAACACAAACTTCAATCAATTCAACAAGCACTCAATAAACGACTTGAAAATTATGCTATACAAACTGGAAAAATGTTAGACTCTACCTTAAATCGATCAAGAAGAACCATAATACTAGACCGCTGTCTATCAAGAAATTCCAAAGATTTGCTCACAGATGAAAGTGAAGTTAAACTCAATGTAAACGAACATTTTCAGAAGGCAGCTGGCACCACCCATGAAAACAAAGAGATACCAGAGGTATGGAGCTCGATTTATAATCCAATCTCTAATATTGACCCTAATATATATAGGTCCTTAATGTCACCCCCTACGGCAGATGAATAGTACAACGTCATAAATTCCTTAGCTGATGGTAAAGCACCAGGTCCCTTAAAAATCCACAATGAAATGTTAAAACACCTCAGTCTGCTTGCCAAAAAACTTCTTTAGCACATTATCTGTGGCTGCTTAAAAATCTCATCGCTACCGAATAGGTGGAATTTAGCATACATATATCTGATCCCCAAATCTAAACTGTGGGAATATGATCTAAACAATACTCGACCTATTACACTCCTAGAATATCCAAGGAAAGCCCTAATCAAATTAATCAATAGACGTCTGTCAACAATTTTTGTTCAACATAGCATATTAAAAGGACACAACTTCGCAGGTTTACCATTTCGGTTGACTTTCGAACCATTGCATATTTTCGATAATATCAAACATAATACGCTTGCTAACAAAAAGGAGCTGTGGATCCTATTGCAAGACATGTCCAAAACCTACGATCAGATTAATGTTTTTATGTTATTTAGAGCCCTGGAAAGACTCTGACTACCTAAAGAATTCATATTTTTTATTCTCAATATGTTTGTCCCTTGGGAGAATCAAGTTTTCACAGCCTTCGGTAATACAGATACATATAAAGTTTTTTCGGGTATCGATCAAGGAGAAATTATCTCCCCTCTCCTATGGTGTATTTATTACGATCCACTCTTATGTAAGGTACAATCCTCAGACTTAGGATATAACATGTCAGTCAGGTGGAAACCAGATGTACAAACAGAATCTTATAACAACCTCCAATGTAAAACATCAGTTTTGGCATATATGAACGACACACTTTAGATCGCTCAATCAAAGTACGATCTGATAAATATCATCAACATAGCAAATAGTTTTTACGAACTAAACAGCATACAAGTTAACTGGGCTAAATCAGACCTTTTGACAAACCTGTCAGACACTCAAACAATTACCACTAATGTACGTGATAACGAACACGTAATAATTTCAGTTAAACCAAAAATCTCAGTGCGATACCTCGGTGTTTGGATTTCATTGCAATGCAATAAGATGTTCACCATCAACCAAGCCTTTCAAGATGTGAAATCCGCTATTACAATACTAACTAATAAAAGGCTAACGGACAAACAGCTTATCTATACATATAATGTAGTCATAATCCCACGTGTTGAATATCGTATACAACTCGTGCACCTTTCTGAAAATACTTCAGACTGCATCATTAGACCGTTCAGATCCTTTCTCAAGAAGAAACTCCATCTCCCAAGAGACACCCCATCATGTTTGTTTTACTCCAAACTGTTCTATGGTATCATTCATTTACACTATAAACACACACAGGCTCTCAGCGATGCACTTCTATATGCAGTAAACAATAATGATCTACTAAGCTGAACCACCCATATACGACTCCAACAAATACAACTACAGGAATGACTACTATCGTCTCCATTAAGAGATTGGCCCTTTAACAACCCGAAACACTTCAGAGATTGGATTCTGGGTCTCTTATGTGACCTAAAAAAACTCAGTTTAAAGATAGTTCTACCTGAATACGTCTATAAACGTATACTAGGTGGTTCTACCTCGATACAGTCTATTATACCAAACAGCTACAGAAAATTTTCATCAGTTTTAGCCAAAATGTCCATTTTATTTGTGGAGCAAATCTTAATAAAAGATTGCAAATACATGCTCAGTATGAACGACCTACGATCTTTCCCTACAATACCAAACAGAGGTAGAGTCCCAACCTGGTATCCAGCTATAAAAAAAGCACTGAGAATAAATGTGAATCAACAATTACCTCCTGACATTACAATAGTGCAAAAACACAGTCATAACTTCTCATATATGCATAACAATATAAATACCAACAAATTTTCTTATGTTACCTTGTGGCATCAAACAATTGAAAACTTAATATTTGGACAGATTTTAAAAACATCAGGAAGCTTTGCAGATATCATACATTGCACTTATCAAATAGTCAACAACAAGATTACACTACAACGTTGCCAGGGCTGTTCGTATCATAACCCTACATTGTTCAAAAAGAATTCATTGGAACTCAGACGATACAACTGTGTTTTCATAGTCCTCATAGGGATTTGTGTAAATGTTTTGATGTACTACAGGAATAAGAACCACACTTGCTTTTGGTCACTTCTGTTTATAAGAGATATGGCAAGTCACAAATATAATTATGTCAATAGTTCATCAACTAACAGGCTATTAATAAACTATCAATGTCCGACTCCCTCATCCTTGATTTACCATTAAGTCTCAAGTTCGCATTTTCATAATCTACTAACACTTTTATAACAATTCGAGTTAGCCCAAGAATTAACGTTTTATACAGATGGTTCTCTCACAGGTTTGGGTACTCCTACAATTAGAATGGGACTGGTTTGGTTACAGACAAACTTAAATTTCCCAATGGTCTCTTACTCTTCAGCTTTTGCTACTTCGTTCCCATCTTCATCATCGGCGGAGTTGGGAGCAATTTTCATAGCTATCCTTATGGCACCTAAATATTGTCGTGTCAACATTCACACAGATTCACAGGCTGTTATAAAGCAATATAATAAATTCAAAAACATTCGTGGCTTCTCTCCGTCCATTCGACCTCTACTAAAAATTACAAATTACCCACTTTAGTTTAGCCTCTTCGAAGTAATGGACAAATAATGTTTAACTATTGTTCTACATAAAATCAAAGCACACTTGGGCGACTTTTACAATGAGAAAGTAGATCAATTGGCAAAGCAGTGTTACGATTTCTCTGCTCTACTGTTCAACCTCAACTACCTAAAATAACATCACATCAGCTACAATAGAATGTGTATCACAGTTCCTATACGACCATTCATACAAGATATAACACAATCCATAACGTATAACAACTTCCAACATCTTTTTGTCATTAACAAACACATCCACCTCAACATACACTGGCTGGTTACTGCCTTTTATTTAAATGACAATATTGCAACTGCCTGTTTTTCGTACAAAGCTTCAGCTGTTAAGAAAAAGAAATTACAAAGATTAATAGAATTACTTCCAACCATAGAAGTTTTAAAAGTAAGACATCTGAACGTCTTTAACTAAAACTGGCTGTGCGTTAAATGCGAAAGTGATGATGAAACCTTCAACCACATTTGGGAATGTCCTACGTCATGGACCTTAATAAGATCTATTGTCCACAACTCCCAACTCTTCCTCCAAGACTTAATCAAGGATGACAATATCTTTGCAGAAATACAATTACTACTGATATGGCATATAACGGTCAATTACACATCATATCTTATTGCTCTCATTAAAGCTTAATACCTCGTTCATTGTACAATCTCGTCTTAGTAGCCATGAGAATAAAAGACCTTGCGTTAGCAACGCTTTCGGCCTTTATACACTTCATCTTTGAACAAACTCAAGAAATCTGGACTGATCAATGTGCTCGTCAGATTAACTTTGAAAAATCAAATAATATTGATTCCACTACTAAAAAAGACAATACTTCTGCAACAGGATACGGAAATATGCACAGACCTCTATATCATCGATACATAACGCCATTGATAAGATGGTCCGCCTCAGATCCTACTAGACAAATTTTTAGTGCCGTAGTGGCCAAGCCCTTTCTCATTGGTATGATTACTAGAAAGTAATAGTTTTAGCTTAGGTTAGAATTAGATTCTGGAAAAGTGCAGGGTCGGTCTTAATTTAGTTTCTAAATAGAGATTTTTGTATTTTCTTAAATTTGTATATTTTTCTTTTATTTGTATCTATATATTTTGAATTTAATAAAGATAATGCGAAACTACCGCACTTAAAAAAAAAAAAAAAAAAAAAAAAATTGTTTTTTAAACAAACTCTTCTGCTACCATGCCAAGACCAAAGAAAGAGAACAATAAAAACTAATAAAAACAACAACCTCGCTCTTGCCCTGGCATTCCAGAGCAACAACCAAAGAAAAAACAAAATACCTTACAAATTGTTGAACCAGAAAGCAGTATGTCCACTAACAATAACAATTACGAAATTCCACTTATAAATGTCGACCCCCTTTCGCTCGATAAAGGAAAGGGCAAAGAAGTGTTACAAAGTGAAACAACCTTAGTTGTCACTACAAAACAAAGTGAAATGAACGTCGACAACGCAAACGACGCCTCTGAAATTTCTTGAACAACAAAAAGAACCTTCAAGATATTTCTACGAAAAAGACGAAATTTTTCGCTTTCTTTCCAACAGACAACTACCTCAGAAAATCCTCTCAAACGAAAGTTTCTGACGTCACAGACCTCGTGTTCGATAGATTTGATTCTTTCTCTAGTGTCGCCCTAGCCAAACATCCAGAAGACCAATCAAAAAGTATATTCAAGGTGACATTTTCTGATAAAGACGAAAGGGATGCGTTCTGTAAGGTCATGTTACCTAATTTAGAAAATTGCACGTTTTTGCCTCTCGACATTATACCCAAACATCTGTTCATACCATAACAATCCATCAAAGTTTCAGAGATTCCATTGGACGCAACAAAAATTAGAATTAAGAAAGTCTTTTCCTGATTTGAAAAGATCATCAGATTCACAATGGAAACAAAGAACTTATAGCAACAAGCCACAATTACATATGATAACGATGCCAATTTTACAGAACTTCAAAAAGGGCATGAAGTCTTCATCCTCAATGATATGGTGCGATTCCATATGTGTGACTTATCGAGAGACCAAATACTAGAATGATCAAAGTTTTCAGCTGAGCTCATGTGCCTTTCATGTTACACTACAGGTAAAGATTTATCCGACCTCAGATTAATAACCAATGTGACAACCTGGATTATTCTGAAGACCAGATCTAACTACAACAATCTACAATATGCCTTCTTTTACTTCGCATCAGTGGAAGACCACAAAGCGGCAATCAGCAACAACAACCTTACGATCAATGGTAAACATGTAGAATGGACAAGTAACAAAACGCCATTATGCGCCATCTGTTCTTCTCCCATCACAAAATAAAAGACTGTCTAAAAAAAAGAAGAACACCTAACGACAGAAATACACAAAACCTGTACCAACGATTCCAACCTGCTCAATATAACAACTATAAGGCTCCGTCCTGTTCCAGGCGAGAAGCGATCAATCTGAATGTGACTTTTGCCAGAATAATCAAAGGAAGACAAGAAGAAAAACTTACACCCTAATGAAGCCTAAATTTGGTATCTCCAACAATGAAGATAGATCCTTTGCGTTAAGAGGTCCAAATAATACACCAGTCCCTTCCTGGGTCAATGACATCCCACTCGATATGAATATCATCGATAATACACTTACTCTAATGGAATCACGTGATATAGCCGCTGGCACAAAAACTGGAGGCTCCATACATGAGAAATCTAATGAAGAAACTGATTTCAAAGCATTTATTAAGGACAGTTTCCTACAGTTAACTCAGAAACTCGAAGATTTTACAATCACCATGGGTTCTGTTATAAAAAGAATGGATACCATTGAAAGCACCCTCAATATTAAGGTCATAGCTTCAGATGAAAACATGAATGATTCAGACATGGTATATGGCTATGACACCCCGGCTATTGATACATCCAATTCGGTCATCAACAAACAATGACGCATTATTGATGCCCTTAAGGAGCTTAATGATGCTCAAAATCTACGGTTAAAGTATTTCACTGAAACGGTAAATGGCTTGGTTAACTCGTGTAATGCCTTCCATATGATTCTCGTCCAAAATAACTTATTACCAACAGGAAAAACAGCAGAAATATTGACCTCAACACTAATTACGACATAATTGCAGATAAGGCTCTAAAGAGCCTTCCTCAATTCTAAAATAAATAATCATGATTACTGTCTCTACAGATATCAATAATTTTCCAACATCTTCAAACATTGATTACCACACCCTTCCAATAGCTATTCCAAATCTTACCTTTGCTACCCATAATGTCAGATCATTCACAAACATTGCAAAACAACATTTCCTCCTTTCTTTGTATTCTGCATATAACATAGATATTATCGGTCTCCAAGAAACAAATTTTAAACAAACACAAGCAAAGAATTTTAATCCAACTCATTTTTTTCACATCATTTTTCAGTTCAACACCGAAACAAAGAACGGATTTCAGAGTTAGATTTATTTTAAAGAAAGACATCGCTCATCATGTTTTTAAACATGATATAAAACTAGATCAATTGATTTACGTGAACTTACAATTCACTAATAAGCAAAAACTACGTGTCATTAATTATTATTTACCACCTGCAGATTTGAAAACCAGACAGGAAGTACAACATATACTTATAAGATGTGTCAAAGAAGCTTCATCCTTAAACTATCATGTGGCCATGCTAGGAGATTTCAATGCTAACATAGACCGCAAACACAACCCAACAAATGCACTCAAATATTTTGACTCATTGCTCAGAATGTCAATATTTGATTCCTTCACCCTCAAATATGATTGTGCAAGAACCAGCTTTCCTTCGTATACTAACAGTCAAAGTACTTCGAGAATAGACTACATATGGACATCAACTGAAATTTCTGTCAACATACTGGATTGCTATACCATTCCATTAACTTAAGATATATCAGACCACCTGCCAGTCGTAACAAAATGTGCTAACTTTTTAGATATCAGATTCAACAAAAGAAAAATACAGGCGAAACTAAGTTTTGACTTCAACAAAATAGATGACCATAAATGGAACAAATTTGGAACTAAATTTGATGCATTCTTAAATGGCTGTTCACTGAAAACCATGAACGTTAACACTTTTTGGACACAAATATTGCTCAACAAACAGTGGGATCAGTTCCAAGACCTACTGATAAAAGCTGCTGAATCGACGATTCCCATCTGAAAATCAACAAGACAATTTAAATATCCAAGACCCCCTAGATTATCTAAACTTTATATACAACAAAAAAAACTTCACAAATTCAACAAGTTGTTACGATCAATCAAAAATGGAACACCTTTTCCGATTTTCTGATCTCATTGTTACGATACCTACATCAATATTGCATACTCACTGAATTTAGTCACAGTTCACCTCACTCCAAATTATCCATTCAATTTTATTGACCTTCTGCTCTCAGATACTAATTTATTAATCAATATAGTTCATTGTAAAGCAAAACTACACAAGAAGGAATATAAATTTAGTTCAATCCAGAAAGCACTCAATCAACGCCTTGAAAACTATGCTGAAAAACCTGGTAAAATGTTAAACTCCATTCTAAATCGTTCAAGAAGAACCATAGTGCTTGACCGATGCTTATTAAGAGACTCCAAGGATTTGATTACAAATGAAAGTGCTGTCAAACTTAACGTAAACGCACATTTCTAGAAGGTGGCTGGCACCACCCATAAAGAAAAAATAATTCCAGAGGAATGGAGCTCTATTTATAATCCAATCTCCAATATTGACTCTACTATATATAGGTCCTTAATGTCATCTCCTACAGCAGAGGAATGGTACAAAGTTATACAATTGTTAGCTGACGGAAAAGCACCAGGTCTCTCAAAGATACACAACGAAATGTTAAAACTCCTCGGTCCGCTTGCTAAAAAAATTTTTGGCATATTATTTGTGGTTGCTTAAAGATCTTATCGATACCGAATAGGTAGAACTTGGCATACATATATCTGATTCCCAAATCCAAACCATGGGAATATGACCTGAATAATATCCAGTCTATTACACTCCTGAAATGCCTAAGGAAAGCTCTAATCAAACTAATCAACAGATGTCTTTCAACAATCTTCGTTCAACACAATATATTAAAAGGACACAACTTCGCAGGTCTACCATTTCAGTTGACTTTCTAACTATTACACATATTCGATAATATCAAATATGACGCACTTACCAATAAAAAAGAGCTGTAGATCTTATTACAAGATATGTCCAAGGCTTACGATCAGGTTAATGTTTTTATGTTAGTCAGAGCCTTGGAAAGACTCAAATTACCTAAAGGATTCATATATTTCATCCTCAACATGTTTATTCTCCGGGAGAATCAAGTTTTCACAGCCTTCGGTAATACAGATACATATAAAGTTTTCTCAGGTATTGATCAAGGAGAAATTATTTCTCTTCTCTTATGGTATATCTATTACGATCCACTCTTATATAAGGTACAATCTTCAGACCTAGGATATAACATGTCAGTCAGGTGGAAACCAGATGTACGAACTGAATCTTATGACAACCTCCAATGTAAAACTTTAGTCTTGGCATATATGGATGACACACTTTAGATTGCTCAATCAAAGGAAGATCTAAGTAACATAATTGACATAGCGAACAGCTTTTATGAATTGAACAGTATACAAGTTAATTGGGCCAAATCGGATCTTTTGATAAACTTGTCAGACACTCAAACAATTACCACTAATATGCGTGGTAATGATCATATAATAACTTTAGTTAACCCAAAAAACTCAGTGTGATACCTCAGTGTCTGGATTTCACTGCAATGCAATAAGATGTTCACCGTTAATCAGGCTGTTCAAGACATGAAAGCCGCTATAACAATATTAACTAATAAAAAACTAACAGACAAACAGCTCATTTATACATATAATGTAATCATAATCCCACAAGTCGAATACCATATACAACTCGTGCACCTTTCTGAAAACGCCTTAGACCGTATTGTTAGACCTTTCAGATCCTTCCTTAAGAAGAAACTCCATCTTACAAGAGACACCCCATCATGTCTATTTTACTCCAAACTCTTTTATGGTATCATTCATTTACACCATAAATATACACAGGCTCTTAGCAACGCACTACTATATGCAGTAAATGATAATGGTCTACTAGGCCAAACCACCCACATATGACTCCAGCAAATACAACTACAGGAATGGCTACCATCATCCCCATTAAAAGATTGGCCCTTTAATAACCCGAAACACTTCAAAGATTGGATCCTGGGCCTTTTATGTGACCTAAAAAAACTCAATATCAAGATAGTTTCACTCAGACAAGTCCATAGACGTATACTAGGTGGTTTTACCTCGATACAGTCAATTATACCAAACAACTACAGGAAATTTTCATCTGTTTTAGCCAAAATGTCCATTTTATTTGTGAAGCAACTTTTAACAAAAGACTGCAAATACATGCTCAGTATGAACGACCTACGATCCTTCTCTTCAGTACCGAATAGAGGTAGAGTTCTGAGCTAGTATCCAGCTATAAAGAAAGCACTGAGAATAGATGGGAATCATCAATTACCTTCTGACATAACAATAGCATAAGGACACAGTCATAATTTCTCGTTTTTGCCTAATAATATAAATACCAACAAATTTTTTATGTTACCTTGTGGCATCCAACTATCGAAAACTTAATATTTAGACAGATCTTAAAAACATCAGAAAGCTTTGCAGACATCATACATTGCACTTATCATATAGTCAACAACGAGATTATACTACAACGTTGCCAGGGCTGTCCGCATCATAACCCACATTATTCAAAAAGAATTCATTGGAACTCAGACAATACAACTGTGTTTTCGCAGTTCCTATTGGGATTTGTATAAATGTTTCGATGTATCATGGGAATAAGCATCATACTTGTTTTTGGTCACTACCGTTTATAAGGGATATGGCAAGTCACAAATATAACTATGTCAATAATTCATCAACTAACAGACCATTAATAAACTATCAACGTCTGACCCCCTCATCTTTGATTTACAATTATGTCTCAAATTCGCATTTTCACAATCTATTAACACTTTCACAACAATTTGAGTTAGCCCAAGAATTAACGTTTTATACAGATAGTTCTCTTACAGGTTTGGGTATTCCTACGATTAGAATGAGACTGGCTTGGCTACAGACGAACCTAAACTTTCCAATGGTTTCCTACTTTTCAGCTTTTGCTATCTCATTCCCATCTTCATCACCAGCAGAATTGGGAGCAATTTTTACAGCCATCCTTGTGACGCCTAAGTATTGTCATATCACCATTCACACAGATTCACAGGCTGTTATACAGCAATACAACAAATTCAAAAATACCTGTTGCTTCTCTCCGTCCATTCGACCTCTTTTAAAAATTACAAATTACCCACTTTAGTTTAGCCTATTCGAAGTTATAGACAAACAGTACCTAACTATTATCCTACATAAAATCAAAGCATACTCAGGTGACTTATACAATGAGAAACTAGATCAATTGGCAAAGCAGTGTTATAACTCTTCTGCTTTACTGTTTAACCTCACATACCTAAAATAACATTATATCAGCTACAAAGGAATGTGTGTCACAGTTCCGATACGACTATTCATACAAGATATAACACAGTCCATAACGTACAACAACTTTCAACATCTTGCCGTCATTAACAAACACCACCTCGTCAATATACATTGGCTGGCCACTGCCGTTTATTTAAATGACAACATAGCCACTGCCCATACTTCATATGAAGCTTCGGCTATAAAGAAAAAGAAATTCCAAAGATTAATAGAAGCACTTCCCACCATGGAAGTTCTAAAAGTAAGACATCTGAATGTCTTCAACCAAACCTGGCTGTGCGTCAAGTGTGAGAGTGATAATGAAACATTCAACCACATCTGGGAATGCTCACGTCATGGATCTCATTGAAATCTATTATACACAAATCCCAACTCTTTCTCTGAGACTTGATCAAGGATGATAACATCTTTGCAGAAATACAATTACTACCAATATGGCATATAACGATCAATTACACATAATATCTTATAGCCTTTATTAAAGGTTTAATACCTCATTTATTATACAATCTCATCTTAGTAGCCACGAAAATTAAAGACCTTGCGTTAGTGACGCTTTCGGCTTTCATGCACTTCATCTTTGAACAAACTCAGGAAATCTGATTTGATCGATGCGCTCGTCAGATTAACTTCGAAAAATCAAATAATATTGACTCCATTATAAAAAAGACAATACTTCTGCAACAGGATATAGAAATATGCATCAGACTCCTACTTCGACGATACATAATGCTATTGATAAGATGGTCCGTCTAGGATCCTACTGGACAAATTTTTGGTGTCGTAGTGGCTAAGCCATTTCTCACTGGTATGTTTACTGAAAAGTGATAGTTTTAGCTTAGGTTAGAATTAGATTCTGGAAAAGTGCAGGATCGGTCTTAATTTAGTTTCTAGATAGAGATTTTTGTATTTTCTTGAATTTGTATATTGCTCTTTTCTTGTATCTATATACTTTGAATTTAATAAAGATTATGCGAAACTACCACACTTTTAAAAAAAAAAAAAAAAAAAAAAAGATAAATTTTAATATATCAGCTATATATAATTTGATTGGTTGACTGTCAGGTCAGTTTACCTGACCTGACCTGACCTGATTCAAAAAAGGAAATTTTTCTTATTTATTCGTTAAATAATATTTAATATAAATAATAATATAATAAACAATTATTAATTTATTTAATCAACTTATTATTTCTAATTTAACGATAATAAATTATTCAAGAAAAATGATTGATTGACCTGAATTTTTATTAGGTCGGGTCGGTTCAGTTCAATCTGTTGACCCGATCTGACATCAAACTGAAAATCTATTGACCCGACCTGAATTTTCAGGTCAGTTCAGGTCAGGTAAACAGGTTGACCTAACCTGATTCGGAGCTCTAGCATTACTATTATAAAATTTCTAATCTATATTAATGAAATCTGATTTTTGTGAGAAAAGAAAAAATATAAAATTTAGTTTGTTTATTCTAGTATCTTCTGGCATAACAAAGACTAATAATGATATGAAAATACTTCCTTTATTATTAAGTTGAGTCACGTACAAAGTGTTTTTCAAAGTATGATGGATATTATTTTTGTGTAACTTGTGATTTATTTTGTTATTGTTGATTGGATTATATAATAATGCGTTAATATTGGTATTATTATTATTGTGATCTACAGATGCGTTAAGGTTATTTTAGATTGTTATATGATAGGACTAAAAAATCTTTTTGTATGTTCCTGCCACAATATAATTTAAGAAGTACTATAAATTTAAGAAATATGATTGGCTTATCATAGATTCGAATTAATAAAAATTATTTATAGTTTTTAGCTTTATCAGATTTGCAAAAAAATTGGTTACCACTTATAAATAAGATTCGCATATATATATTACAAAAAAGGTCATTGCTTATAGACTAATTCATACAATTATAACTTTTTTAGCAATCATATAAGAGTACTAACATTTATTACGTAATATTTTTGGGGTGTAGGGTTACAGGGGTCACTTATGTATGTCTTACGTTATACTTTATATGTATATTACGTGATTTAGTGTGGCTTAGATTATATTATATTAATCTAAATGTAAAATTTTCATTTATTCAATATTACTATTCATAATATGCAATACGTGTTTCACTCTCCTTTTGAAATATATACAATTAGGACAGGATATTTTGTTCATAAAAATGGAAGGAAAAGTCATCAAGTACTATTGAATTCCATTCAGTTTAGTCTCTAAATTGTACTTTTGGTTGTTCTTGAGTAGTAGGATATGCTGTTTTCCTATGATTAGTTAGAAAGGTAAGGGTAGGAAAGTACTTTTGACAGATAGAACAACAAAGATGTAAATATGTGTTTTTTTTAAGGGATAGGTAATGAGCATTGTAACCTAGGATTTTTAAGAAATCATAATACTGGAGCAAATGAATAGGATTTGTAAAATGTCTATCTTTAACTTTCGTAATAGGTGGTAAAAAACCATTGTAGCTTTCAAGAAAATCTATTGCCTCCTTAGCTTTAGGCGATTCACAAAAACTCATATTTTTGCATCTTTTAATATCAAGTGAATATGTATACAAATTGCAATATCTTTCAATCTAAGATCATGAAACAAAAGATTCAGATAAGGCAAGTTTTTCATTCTTCTTTTTTACATTTTTTTGTTTTTGCTTTTCTTATCTTTTTAATTCTTCAGCTTTCTCTTTTTCCATACCTTCAAAATGCAAATTTTCGAATGGATTTGTAAATGTGTTAACGTATTGAGTATTAACGTATTTTCTAAAGATTGAATTACGATTTCAAAAATCGCAAAAAATCTCTCCAGCATATTGAAAGTTTTGAGTAGCCAATTCAGGATTTGTGACTTTACTTTGCGAATCTAAATGTTTTCTGAAGTGATCGATCAGTAATGTAACGCTATCAAGTTTTTCAGATAATGTCACTATACCTTTTTCTATAAGATTGTATTTGGACTATCCTGAAGCGTGCATTCGTACGCTCAGATAATCCAAATCAAATTTTTTAAAAAACTGACAATATACCTTTATATTCTTCAAATGGCGAAGATTCTCATCTGGCCTACCATCTACTAATAATATCCAAATGGGACGAATCTGCCCATTAACCTTTAATGTATCAGTATATCGGGAATTTACAATAAGGCTTTTCAGATCCTGCATATGTGTAAGCGAAGATGTACCAATAGGCCATTAGGGACATATAAATATTACAAACTACCCTGTTCGAAGTTCGTCTTTTAAATCATCTAGTTTTATCATTAAATATACTGAATGAATTAGTTTCTGTTCAATTCCTACAGGAAAATCGTGATTGGCTACAGATATAAGTTCATTAATTGATTGTAAAGCGTAAAATATTCGACCTACTGCAGGCACTCTAAGACCAACTTTTGCTTTATTATCTTGAGAAATAATAACGGACACATCGGTAAACATAGAAGTAAATTGTTTTGCATATTTGATAGATGCGAGATAATAATGCCTATCAAGATGTTCTCGAGTATCTGTACGTAAAACTCCAGCTACAGCAACTCATGCTGGATGGTGATGAGCCTTTGTGGCAATTGAGTTAACTTGGCGAGGTAAGAGATAATTTTTTAACGTTATCCGTGCCATGTAAATATTATATCTTTCTTCTAAATTCTTATATAAATTTTCAATGATCTATACTTTAACCACTTTTTTTCTTCTTTTTGAATCAGCTGATCTGAATTCAACTGAGTCATAGATCTGATCATGTAAGTCTGAATATTCGAAAAGAAGAGATAGACAACCTAGTTTATTATATTAGATAACCTCTTTATTCTCCGTAAGTATTTTAAGTTTCTTTGCTCTTCAATTTTGAACATATTTTGCATTCCTTTTTAATCTGTCAATCTTAACCTTATTAAAACTAATTTCAGATTCAGCTTGTTCTATTTTTGCATATATGTCATACTGAATCTGAATGTCAGTGGTAATATTATAAATTTGTTTTAATTCAGTTAGTTTGTTTTCAGATGTTTTAATTTCTTCTAATATCTTTCTTTGAGCCATTGCATTCTTAGAAATTTCAATTATGGATTCAACCAGATTAATAATGGGGAGAGGTGAAGTTGAAGAAGTTGGTTTTACTATATTATTAGAAAGGTTTAATCTTATTGTTAGAATGATATATGAGTTAATTGGTGTAATCATATATTCTTTAATCATGTTGTCGATTTCTGTGTCACTTTTGCTTTTAATATTTTTTCATTTTGTTGTAGCTTTATAATAAATAATAGCATAATTTAGAGTTGTGCTTCCAGTTTTTACTATAATACTATATGCATAGGCGTTAGTAAATTCTTGATATTTATTAGTTAGTAAATCATAAATCAATTTTAGGGTTAACGAAATAGATTTGATGACTCATTTTTAAAAAAGTTTGAAAAGAGATAAGTAAACATGTTTTTTTAAGAACAATTTTTTTTTAAAAAAAATGCGAAACCAAAAAATACATCAAATTTTCTTTTATAGATATAAAACTTTCATAGTTAAATATATTAAATGCAAGCCTTCGCAGTTAATTTGTATAAAAATAGCAAAGCCACTATAGTTTAATTTATTAAATAGTTAATTGTAACCGTTTTGCCACTTCTGCAAATAATTTACTTTAAAACAGTAAAACCACTATAGCTAAATTTATTAAAATAGTAAATTTCCACTATTATACAATTATATTCGATATCACGTGATTATTACTATGTGATTTTACTAAATATCTTACGTTGGAGTAAAGGGTTGGGCTTTATATTAAACTAATATTATGTAATAAATGTTATAGTCCTAACTTGAATATTTTAAACAAATTTTTTTGATAATAGATAATCTTTTTTTTTTAAAAAAATGTCGCTTTTTTATGATTCTTATCAAAGTCATTTTACTTCATATCCTAATTTTCAAAAATTTATTGATACTAAAAAAGTTCTTTGTAAATGTGATAAAATTTTACTCTTGGTAATATTTATCAAATTTTTAATTTTTAAGACATTCTCAAAGTAATAATTGTTTATATCGTACAAATAATCAGCCAAGTATAAATGTTTTTTTTTTCAAAAAGTTAATCAGAAGGTAATGAAGATAGTAAAAAAAATGATATTAAAGAGAATAGAAAACTATGTGCTTTTATATGTCAAGGTTATAGATGAAGGACGAAACCCTTTAATAACAGTTGAAACTTAGATGAAAATTATAATAAGAGATATGATGAAACCCATTCAATATGATGAAAGCTGAAACTGTCAAAACTATATTAAAAACATAGAAAAGGATATGACAAAATTATTTTGAGAAGGTTTCAGCGGGTATTTATAGTCAAGGTTTTTGTAATTTAGAATATATTAATTATATTATTAATAGTTCTGCTAGTTTTAGTGACAGCAAAAAGCCTGAAATTATAGCTAAACAACTTTTTCCAGAAAAATTTTCAGAAAATACTACCTTTACTAGAAAAAAACTTAATAAAAAAGAGTAAGAAGAATTTGAAAGAATATTAGAAACTGAGGCAACTTGGCGTTTAGATAAAGAAGTTTTAGCAATATATCATATGTAATATAAAAAAAAACAGATAATAAAAGTACTATATGTAATAAATATGAAGGATTAAAAACTAATAAATATTTAAATAAAGTACTTAAAGCTGTAAGTTTTAATATATTTAATTTTATTTATAGATATTTAAATTTTTATAACTAAAATATTTATCATTTAAGGATCAGACAACAAGTAGTACTATCAAATTTACTCCTCGTTATTATTATAATAAACTATTATTAAACCTTCTTAAAAATCCAAATCTACAGCAAATTGGCATTTACAAGTAATGAAAATAATGATGTAGAATTTTGGGCAAAATTAGCTCAATTTGGTTTAAGTAAAGTATTTGATAGAGATGGTACTTTTATTGAACTTGTAACTTTAATGATGCAAATTAAGGAAAAAAAATTACAGGATAAAAGTTTAAAAAGACTTCGTTATTCTGAATATTTAATACATTTTTTTAGTTTATTATTTGAAAGTAGCTGTGAGTATGAAATTTTTAGAAATGCTTTTGCTGAGCTTTCAATTCAAAAAATCCAGTAATTATTATTTATTTATTAAAATACTTGATATAATAAATGTATAAATTAGTAATTTTTTTTTAAAACAGACGAATTTGTAAAACAGATTCTATTATAATCACTAATTCTGATTTGGTGATTGAAAACTTTATAAAATTTTCACAAATTGTATCAAGTATTAATTAGAATAAACCAATTATAATTATAACAGATGCTACTAAATTATGACAAAAATTTGTATATGCTAAAGAACTTAACTATATTACTAAATCAATTTTACCACATTCAGAAACAACTATTGAAGTACTTGAGAATATACATCTTAAAATCAATTATATTTTAGAAAAAAATGCAATTGTTACATAAGTTTGTGATATAGCATTAAAGATTAGTAAGTAATCATTAAAGTTTATATATTAATAAAATATAATTAATTATAATTTTTTTTATTTAGATTCCTATTGGAAAAGTTTTACCAATGATGGTAGCAATGATTCCTACAAAAGGTAATGAGAAAGCTGAACAAATTGCATATTTAATACGTTAAATAATTAAAATAACACATATAGCGAATTTGAATATTTTGAGTTTTAGAGCTGATGGTGCTAGATCTAAATTTAATACACAATCAATTATAACAAATAAGGCATTAGATTTTCTTGAATATAAAGATTCTTTTTATAAAATTCACTTTAAAGTACCAATATATAATGGTAAATCATTTATCTGAGTTCAAGACCCAAAACATGCTAAGAAAACAGCTAGAAATCAAATATTTTTTGGAGCAAAACTTCTATCATTGGGAATTGATACTGCATGTTATGATCAACTTTTTAAATTAGCACATCAATCACAACATTTTCTTTTAAAATGTGATGTACTTAACGTTGATAAATAAGATGATGATGTAGCATTTTGTACTTTTCATTCAAATAACCTAATGCAAATTTCTATTAACAGTACTTTAACTGATAAAATTATTAGTCTTTTTGTGTATTTATTTGTATTAGGTAATTGCAATATTTATATTATTTTAATTTAGTTTTAAATAATTAATATATATATTTTTTTATTTTAGAAGAATTATGTGATGCTTACTTAAATAAGACAATTGATCACAAAACATAAATTAAAATAATATTATGTGCTTATTTTTTTTTGAATATATGAAAAAAATATATTGAATGCTGTAGTATTCAGTATTCAACAAAATGGTATAATTTACAAAAAAGTTTTATTTCAATACAAAGTTATGATATTTTTATTAGTATGGTAGAATCTTTAGTAATGCTTATAATAGTATATTGTGAATATTATTCACAATTTCCTTTATTACTATAGGAACACAGAACTGAGACATTAGAGCATATGTTTGAAATTTCATGAAAAATACTTTTAGATTTTAATTTTTATGGGTTTTTTAAAATACAATAAAGAGTTTCATATCAGGATAAAATTTCACAAGCAGGAATAATTGATACTATTAGAAAATGAAATTCTGCTGCAAGTATTTTATAATTCTTTTTTTTTATTTTAATTTTTAATATAATTAGTAATAAAAAGTGTATTTTCAGATTATGTTTTTGATATAGATGATACATCACTTTCACATAAAACAATTGAAGGACTTCGCACTTGACCTACTACTGAAGATATATAAGAATATACTAGAATTGCATTTAATGAAGCTAAATCATTAGCAAAATATATTCATATGGGAAGTTATGAAAAATCCTCAATTCCTACATATATAGAAAGAATGACAGATATTGAAGATAATGAAAATAGTGAAAATGGTGAATAAATCTATTTATATCATATATATTATAATTAATTTTAAATTAATTATTATATAGAATTAATAAATACTCTTAATGATGAAACTACTTTAAGTCGTTCAATTACAGTTAGTAATACAGCTCTTGAAATAGCACGTATACTATCAGATTCACAAGATAAAAATGATTAATTACATGAAGAAGAAGATGATAATAATGTAATGCAATAATTACTATCAGTTAGATAATTTTCTGATATCCAATATATCATTTAGCATTCCTCTGTTTCTGTACCTTTTCATCCATTTCAATCATTTTTTACAAATGATACTTTAAATATATCAATTCTTCTACAAATTTGTCAAAGTCATGATGCATTTTGTGCAATTTAAAATCTAATTCCAATTATTTACGTCAAACTACTATAGATATAAATAATAATAAATTAATGGAAATGCTGTTAATAAATTTATTACTGAAATGACAGCAGATAATATTGATAAAAATCAAAGGAGAAGGCGTTGAGATTGATAGGAAGGAAAAAAAAGATTAGAAATATTATCTAATAATATTTTAGATAAAATTTTTCATTTACATCATGAAAAATATATATTATTTAATTATTATTATTATTATTATTAGTAATTTTTAGTAACAAATCTTGGTTTGACGAATATTTCTGATATTTATCCTTTAATTAAAGGTGGATTTTTAATAGTTTATTTAAATAAAATTTTATGTTTAAGAAAAGTTATTGTAATGTATAAAAAATGTGAACAACAACATATATGAATTAAAAAGCCGGTAGGTTTTTTAAATCATTTATCATATATTTCTATTGAAGTTTATATGCAAGTGTTACGCCACTTTTTTTTGTGCAAAAATTCAATAGGGAAATATTACAATTTATATTACTTCACGAGAAGTAGTTTATTTTTTAGGTGTACGCTCATTTACTAAAGTAAATGATAATTTGATTTTAGTAGATAATGAGACTATTTCCATTTATGAATTTTTTAATACGTCTTCTATACATAAAGAATTTCTTTTAAAAATTTTTGATTAATAAATAATATACTCATAAAGTATCTGACCAAATAATGATTTGTATTATTATTAATTTTTTAAAGTGTTCATAAATCTGATTCGCTTAATTATAAAAAAACCTGATTTGCAAAAATAAGGTTAGATGCCTTTTGTAATAGAGACATATAATAAAGATTTCCCAATCCTTGTATGATTAATGCATAAGTTTGTTTATTATTTAGGTAATTTGTTTTTTTGGTAAAAGTTTGTTATGATTTTTGAGTGAAAGTTATTGCGTGTTAGAAGGCACTAAAGATGAAGGTAGATTATTATATTTTGTTAAGATTGTATCAATAAGTATATTATTATCATTGAGCATATTTATTTGTGAATTTAGTTCTTCTTTATTAGTAGTCAAAATAATATCATCATTTTCTTTAAAATGAAGAGCAGTTTCAATTGTATTTGAGATGATATTTTCTGTTTTATGTATTCTGTAATCACTTGTTTCAGTTTCATAAATATTGTAGACATAAAACCTTATAAGGTTATCTATAAAATTATTGTTGAGGAATATTTTTTGAGCTGTATAAAAGTTTTGATATATTCTTCATTTAATTTTCTGACAAGCTAGAAAAATTTTTGATGTTTCATATGAGAGAAATTCTATAATAACAAAGTTTTTTTTTTGAGTTCAAGTATAATATAATTTTTTAGTTTTTGAAAGTCTAAGACTTCTTTAGTAAAAAGGTGTTTAAAAATATCAAGAAATATATTGTTTTAATAAAAAATAAAGTTTTCTTTGAAAAATAAATTTTTGTTTTTTTTAAAATTTTTGATATTATAGGGATTGAGAAAAAGTCCTAATTTCATTAAATTTGTTTAACATATTTAACTTCATTAACAATATTATAGTCAGTTTTATTATTGTGAAAGTTTTCATTATTTTCATCATTTTTTATAATTCTGACCAGTTGATTGCTAATTCACATTAAGGAATTATAACTCTGTATAATAATGATCTACAGAATTATACTTGATATTCATTTAGAAATATTTTCTTAAATATTAGTCCAATCAGATTGAGTTTATATTCATTAGAAAGCTCTTATCAAGACAGTTCTAATTAAAGATAGCGTTGCAACTAGTTGTAACTGGTGACAAATAAGTATCACAGAATTGCAACTAGTTGTAATATTAATAAAAATTGAGTTGCAACTAGTTACAACTGGTGACAAATAAGTATCACATAGTTGCAACTAGTTGCAATGTCATTTTTAGTTCTAATGATACTATTTTTATCAAATTATTGATCATTAGTTCAAGAGTTATTCTATTTAACAATATCACGTAAATATTTTTGTATAAATGATGTCAAACTTTGATGATTAATTTCTTTATAGTCTGTAATCAGAATTTTATGATTTTAGATTTGTTAGAATTATCTCATCAAGGAGAATTCGAATATAATAATTAAAAATTTATTAGTTTATTTATATATATTATTATAAAATTACTATATAAATTTATATATATTTTATAGTAACAAAATAAAATTATTAAATTTTAAAATTTAATTTTTTAATAATTACTAATCTAATTTAGTTAAAATTTTAAATATATATTTATTATAATAAACTATATACTTACATAATATGAACTCATAAAATTGTATATATTATAAAAAATATCAAAATTTATTTCTTTAATAAAAATTTATTTATTTTTTTTTAAAAAAATTTCAAAAGTTTTACTTTATTAAATTTTACATAAAAAAATAAA
This sequence comes from Funneliformis mosseae, assembly GCA_910592005.1. Classification (NCBI taxonomy): domain Eukaryota; kingdom Fungi; phylum Glomeromycota; class Glomeromycetes; order Glomerales; family Glomeraceae; genus Funneliformis; species Funneliformis mosseae. The sequence goes on along the minus strand of CAJVPP010000260.1, from coordinate 3,606 downwards.
GTAATAAAAAAAAATTATAAAAAGATAGATTGAAGTATATTCTATATTATATAAAAAATTATAAATATAGTCACGACTTAATATAATAAAGTTGCTGATCTAACTGATCAGATCTTTATTATAAAAATCTTTATTAATGCTATAACAAATTATTCAGTATGTATAATGAATAATTCATTATAGTAGATGATTATGATTTCATTACACAAATATAATTTTACTATAATATAATTTTTTTAGAAATATTTTCACATTATTTTGTATATACAATCTGTTAATCATTATATGACAGTTTTATTAATTTACTTAAAATTTTTTTTAAAAAAAAAATTTAATTTATTTTTTTAAATAAAATAAAAATAAAATAGAAGAAAAAATAAAGATGAAATAAAAAAAACTAAACAAAACAAAATAAAATTAAATAAATTAAATGAGATGAAAAAATGAAATTAAGAAACTGAAATGAAACTATAAAACGAAATTAAGTGAATAAGATGAAACAAAAAAATGAAATTAAAAAATGAAATTAAACAAACAAAAAGAAACTATAAAAATGAAATTAGAAAAATAAAATGAATGAAAAAATGAAATTAAAAAAATGAAACGAAATAGAAAAATGAAATGAAATGAAAAAATGAAAAAATGAAAAAGAAAAAATAAAATTAAACATATAATACGAAAAGAAAAAATGAAATTAAATAAATATTACAAAAAAAACTGAAATTAAACGAACAATAAAAAAAAAAAAATTTTTATTGCCTTGCAAGTATGTTATAATTTTACTGTTTATTTCAGTTTTGCTTCACAGGCTCATCATAGTTTTACCTTGTATTTCATATTTGCCTTATAGTAGGCAAATTACAATTTCTCTTACGAGTGTACTTTAATTCTAAAAAAAGTAAATATATTTAATATAAATTTAAAAAATTATTTAAATAATTAATTATTACCTGACCTATTTCAGAATTAAATCTTGAAGAGGTTGTATAATCTTTCTATAGTATAGGTCTACCTTTCATTTCTTCTCACTTCATTTTGATAATTACAAAAGTCCTAAAAGATATTAATTATACTATTAAGTTATATTTATCATTATATTATTATTCATTTATTTACTTATATTATAATCCTGTACTAAATTCCTCTATTTCAACTCACATTGATAAGTTAAATATACTATATCATATCTTTGATTAATTCATCAAGCTACATTCCTTCAGAATCCCATCTTATTGCTTCTGTATCTTATATGATACTCTTCATTCTCCTTCTTTTTTCATTAACTAATAAATCAATTTTATTATCCTCCCAAATTATTCTTGTAATCATTTTTGTGTTTGTAAAAAAATATGATTTAAAAGAGTAAATTAAAATGATATAAAAGTTGATAATTTCAAAAGGTAAAAAATTATATAATAGTAAAAAATACTTCCCTTTATAAATAAACTTATCTATTTGGTTTGATATCTTGTGAAATTTTTTACTTATAATTAAAATAATACAATCTTGATTAAAATTTTGATTTGTATTAAAAACAAAAAGTCAAAATAATAATACATCGTATTATTTATAAAAATTAGATCAATCCAAAATAACTTACGCAAATTAATAAATATAATATATCAGATAATCAAAGTAGATCAATAATAACAAATCATTACTTCAGTGATAAATAAAAAATTATTATAAAATTATTTACCACAATTTAGTAAAAAAATCAATAAGTAATTTTAACACAAGTTTAACAAAAATTGGTTAAAAATTAATAAAAAACAATATGATTTCTCGACATAATTTCAACAAAATTTTAACACGATCACAAGGGTATTATTTAGTTAATACATCAAAATTTTATGTAACCATAATATCATTTTATTCTATAAAAAGTAAAAATATTAAACTGTAAACATTATTAACTATTATTATGGTAATCTCCCAAATTATTATTTTATTATAGTAATAAATTTATTAAGATTAGTTTGTTTTGAAGAGACAAACTATTTTAAAGCTTCTTTTTTAAGCTTTATAATAGACCTTAACTTATCTTTTTTTATATTAAATATTTTTTTTGTTGCTTCAAATATAAAATTACTTTATCATAAATTTTCTCAGAAGTAATTATTGGTAATAAAGAATCTTCCTCTATTTTATCATCTTGATTAGGTAAAACTGCTTTTAAAATTTCTTCATCAGATATCATTTCATCCATAATTTCAGACTTATCATACTTAACAAATTCTTCAGCAGAAAAAGGATTGTTAAAATCTAGTTTATCAATTAATACTTGAACTTCTTTCATTTCCTTTAACTGTTTAAGTTTAAGTAATATATCATTACCAGTTTCATTTTTATTTTCATAATTATCTTTAGGTAAAATATCTGCTTTCATCTAACAATTTTCAATCGTTTTATTGGTAACATTATCCTATGCTTATAAAATATATTTTATATACTTTTTAATATCAATTTTAGAGGGTTCAATATGATATTCATTAAATTTATTAAAAGCTTTAACCTAATTTTGTAAATAAAGCTTTCAATATTGTGCTTAAAATAAGTTGAATTAGAATTAAGTATAAATAAAGTTAATGTCAATTATATTTTAATAAGAATTATTAAATCAATTACATTTCTTATCTTAAAATTATTTATGATACCTTAATCACAAGGTTAGAGGTATGTAGTGGTATTTGAGGAAAGGAATTAAATGATGATGTTAGTCAGGTAAATAGTTTCATAAAGAGTATATGTCAAAGCATTGTTTACAAGAAGAAGAATTTTCTGATTTTGTCTTCTCATTTTTGTGTCAAGTTTTTTTTTATGTAATCGTTTTAAATTGAAACTTGCATCTAACTTTTTAAGTTTTAATAGTATTCAACTGAAAGCGTTCTTTTATTAATATTCTTAATAACCCTAAGATTTTCATACTTGTGTATGAACAAAGGCATCAGCTTTTTACTTTCCATTGTATTTTATGTGAATAAGATCATTATATAATTCTTTGATTGTTTCATTTCTGATGTTTGTTCATTGAATATCGTTCAACATAGTTTTATCTTCTAAAATAGCCCTATTTCATCACAATTGAATATATTTTCAGGACTATAAATCTTTTAATATTTGTTAGAGATTCTCTCTCATTGTTTTAAGATCTTTAAGTGACGTACTTGCAGCTTTTTCATGTATATAGTACTGTTTAAGATTGTATCATTTTTTAAAGTTATCTACCTAACCACTTGATCTTTTAAACTTATCCTCTTTTAATAAAAAAGCAAAATTTAAGGCTTTTGTTAAAAGAATATCATCTGTAATAATGAGAATAACTTTAAATGCGTTATCTATCCTAGAGTTTCGGATGAGTTGAGTTAACTCACGAGTCAGATAAGCTGAGTCGAGTTCAAATCAAGTCGAGTTGGTGTTTTTTTTGATTCAATGATTTGTGAATCAAGCCAAATTCAAGTCGAGTTAAATATTTAACTCGACTCGATTTAAACTCGACTTGATTTGAGTTGACTCGAGTTGACTCGAGTTGAACGATAAAAAAATCGTTCAAGAAGAACGATAAGGAATCGTTCGACTTGAACGATAAAAAAATCGTTCAAGAAG
>CAJVPP010000259.1:0-38286 GCA_910592005.1 Funneliformis mosseae | reverse complement strand
CGATTTCTTAATCTCAAGAAATTGCAATTTTAAGATTTGCATTCAGGTGATGCAATTCTTTTGACCGCCACTGTATACGATTAATAATGAAGCTGAATCCTTATTTTATATATTAATGTACATAGTTTGTGATGGAATTGTACGCTAGAAAAAACATTTATATTTGTCAGCAAGCGTCGCTATAAAGTATAATGTGACATTATTTATAATATTGACATGCAATTTGACGTTAAATTAAATTATTGAATAAATATTACTAATACATATAATATTTAATTGTACTTTTTATTATTATTTAAACTCAACTAAATTTTTTATTTAAAAATATATTTAATAATTAATAATACAATAAATGGTGTCATTTTTATTTAAAAATTTTAAAAGATCATATGTAGCACTTGTATATAAGCCATATATTTAATTTTAGATAAATCTTTTATATTCTTCGTGAATCTCCAGAAACCCGTAATAATTTTATATCTTTTAAAGATAGTTTCGTTTTAAGTTAATAAATTTACAAATTAAACATTCATATTTGAACTAGCTGTTACGTTAGTTTCCTTTAGAATAATTGAACCTACTTACATTCACGAAACTGGTGGTTTATTCCAATTTTCCAAACAAATTGGATTAAATAGGTTTAAACTATCTGCTTATTTAATCGCGGGAAATTCTCAAGCTTTCAGCAAAACACCTTTAACAATAAAATGGGCACAAGTTACTTCTTTACCACCGTAAATACCATGGCTGGACAATCTTCAAACTATTGTATCTTGGGTAATGACGTTGATGTTAATTTAATTAACTGCGAGATAATACAAAAACCCGAAGCCGATATCATGATGACCTTTTGGAACGACTTGCAGAAGCTAGGTATGGAAGATGATGAAAATTCTTCGAGGAAATTCGCAATTGCAAATCTATCCCCTTTTGTTGAGAAGATGCCTGCCCTGAACAAAGCTTCTCATGGTCTTTTGATGAAGAACACATTGAATGGATGAATGGCAAAGCTGAATATTTAAGTCGAATCCCTCAGTAGAGCTAGACCCAGAAGACATTGAATATTTTGTTCCTGGAAGAATCATCTACAAAGAAAGACAAAAAACTTTCTGAGACATCTTACCTTCCGAAGAAATCTTGAAGCGTGCAGAATCATGGTCAAAAAGGGTAGACGACTATCCAACAATCCTCATGATCAAAAAACGTCTTGATCATTTTGATAAAACATATCGACAATATATTAAATAATTGGCAGAATAGTCACAGAGGTGGCTGAGCTGAGAAGGAAACTACATACTTTACGAAGTTGAAAAAGTATTTAAGAGAACTTACGGAATAAGTAGGATTCTTAACAGAGAGCGATATCAACGGAATCAGCTCTAGTAGGAAATACTCTGACAAGATCATTGAGGGTGCCAATCGATGGTATGCACAAGTATATAAAAAAGATTATACCTATATTACTTTATCATGACGCTTGACAAAGACCAATACGACAGACTACATGGACTTCATAAATTATGGAGAAGATCCTGAACTCGCTTTAAGTTATAGAACAAATGCTTATCGTTCCCAATTATCAAGGAATTGGAAACCTTGGAACCTCTATGGGAAATAAACGAAGAGACCCAAGAAGAAAGTCTCAAATTTTTGGGCTTTAACACAAACAGGGGAATTAACAGAGGCAATATACGGACAAACCTACCTGACATTGGTAGGATTGCATATTGCGATGTGGCAATCGATCCATCCTTCAATGAAATTGTGACAGGAAAGCCACTTGACCAGAAGACAGCGACGAACCAACATTTGGTTCAAGAAATACTTAACAAATACCTGGAGGTATTGTAGAGGTTGGAACCGGAAAAAAATTCTTTAACCGGTTATCCGGTTCAAATATTCGTTAACCGGTTAAAGTTAACTTAGGCCAGTACTATAAATTTGGCCGGAGTTAGACGATAATTTGTCAATCATAAAAATCTTAAATCTGGCCAGAAATTGAACTTTGGCCGGAGTTAAATTAATCTATTTTAACCGGATAAAGAAATATATTTAACCGGTTAACATCTTAACCGGTTCCAACTTCTAAAATAAGCAATCGCATTGTCCAGACGAAACACATTGTGATTACCATTATGAATGGGCTTCTGCTTATGTATTTGATAGAATTCAAGAAAGATTAGAGGAAAAGGCATGGGATGATTGTTTGAACAAAATAAGAATTTTGCGAAATCCTAATATGATAGCGCCAGGGGATTTTTATTTGAATGTTACGTAATCCATCTATTTCGGACTGGAAACCAGAAATTCAAAGTAAAGAAGCTGAAAGAGGAAGGAAAAGACCAATTTTCAATACGTCGTAAGCCAAAGCTGGGTTTGTAAAAAATTTACCATGATAAACAAAATTTTAGTGCAGTGGACTTACCACGTTGGACTACCACGAACAACCGCTATATTATTATTACAACCAAATATCTGACTAAATGGGCTGAAGCCGCTGCTGTAGTTGATTGTACTGCTCAAACCACAGCACAATTTATTTACCAGGACATCATATGGGAGGTTTGCTATTAAATCGTAGTTACGAACATAGTAAATCATATGATCCGTAACGTGATTTTAATAGCAAGCATAGACATGGTACCCCACGTATTTGTAACTCCTAATCTTATAAAACAAATTGAGCTGACAAAAGTAATAACTAGCATGCCAGTCTATATTAGTGATCAAAATGCTAAGATTCAACTTTACTTCGTGATTCCAGATGATATACCAGTATACGACAAATTTGAACACCAAATTTACACAACTCGAGATGAGGATTCTAATGAAGATCGACAAGTCTAAAAGTCCAAATCAATCCGATATTAAAGAAGAATAGTGGGTCAAGGTTTTATACAAAAAAAAATAAATAGAAAAAATTTTTCTTATACAGCTTTTACGCCACATTACTACTGATGTTGGAAAAAATTTAATAAACTAGGGAAAGGGAACCGTTGTGCGTCCGAAGCGTTAATTTACATCGCTTAAATAGTTAAAAAATAAATTTTATGCCACGGCATCACGTGAAGAAAATTCGTTAATTCTAGCGATATAAAATATTACAATGAATGAGAGAAAGTTATGAGAAACAAAATTTCTTTTTAAGTAATTCTTCTGGGATAGAATTTTTAAAGAAGAATGAAATAAACTCATGGGTTCTAGTTAAACTTTATACTCCGCGTGAATCTTTAACCAAAGAAAATATTGTTATCTAAAATCGTTTACAATGCCATTGTATTTTATATAGTTGAAGCAGTGTCAATTATTCTGTTAAATATTATTGAATTTGGTCGGTTATCTACTACAGTACTCCGGGTTCGTTTAATGTAAAAAGAAAACCCTTGTGACCCCCAGAATATGAGGTTTTTCGATATAGCGTTAATTAAATAAATTCTTTGATAAATTTTATTGTTTTCAAGCGAATTAACGCCAAATATTGCGCTATTCCTGTTGAAATGATTTTTTAATGTTTACAGTCCGCGGGGACGGTATCTACAGATTTAAATGAAGTTCATGGACCTTTGCCAAAATGGGATTTAGGGTTTTGCCTAGTCCTTTTTAATGAATCAAAAACTTGAATTGTTTTTTTAGAACTTGAATGGAATTAACTTGGCTTATTATACATTCTCATGCATATCTACAATTAATTCAAACCATTTGACCAAATAATAAAAACGATTTAATCATGATCAATATTATAAGAACGATCGTTCAAAAAAAAAAATAATAATAATAAATAAAGTTATCTCAATGCCACTTTTTAGTAAAAAAAAAAAAAAATTTATTTGTAGCAACGACCTCCAATTCTTCTATGAAACGTTGTGCAAATACTTTGCAAAGATAGGTTTATTTATTTTAAGTATAACTATCTATTATGTATATTTATAGACTCGTAATGAGAATTTTGCCAATTAAAAATAAATGCTAATCAACAAAATTATATATTAGACGTCGAATTCGAAATTAATCTTGGACTTTTGTTCGTTAGTTTCATTCTTTACAGTGGCGGTAACTTCCATCTGTCCAAAAGCCAACCCGAAAGAAAGTTTATCAAGGCCTGCTCCAGGAAGATCCATGTTAAGTTTCCCTAAAAGTTTCATACCAGGCTCATCACAATATTGTGCATCATATTCTTGAGTATAATATAGATAAAAAACTACTTTTGTTTGGGTAGGATAAAGTGGTAAATAAGTACACGTAATTTCTTGATTAACATTCATTGGAGTACCACGCTTGGCCAAACAATCAAATTTATCAATGCGCCCATCATGGACTTTTCTATGAATTGGATCGTCTTTCGTCTAAAGTAAATGTAAAATATGAGTTTATGAGTGTATTAAAATTATGATATGATATTGATGAATTATAAAGAGACTTACCCAGAATTTTCTTACTTTAACACCATAAGTATATTTAAGAATTCTTGAAGCAATGACATTTGAATCTGAATTCATAGATAATCCATACATCACAGCTCCACGTTCAATTGCAACCATAGGTTTACTAGGAATTGAAATGATACGTACTATGTGTTGAAATTCTTGCTTAATTCTCTTTTGTAAATATTTTGATTCACTTAAACCTCCAACTAAAAACATAGCCGAACATGTTTCAAGAGAACTATCGAGTTGTGCATGAATCAATCGTAAAATTTTTTCAACAACAGGGTCAAACATTGATTTTATGTCATTAAAACCAAGTTCAACTTCCCATTCCGTCTCTTCCAAAATTGCTCTATTCTCACCAGTAATGTATTGCTTTATCACGGGAATAGTATCATCGAGATACAAATTATAAGGTCTAAAGCTTTGGACTTCTCCCGTAAATTGAAATTTACATTGTCTATTAAATTCTTGAATTAAGTTTTGCATTTGTCCATAATGGTTTTCTTTGAGCAATTCCATAGCACTATGCCCAAGTTTTCTACTTAAATATATAATAAATTCTTTATCAATATAAGTACTTCCACAGAAATCCCCAGATCTTTCAGTGATTTCACCTAAATGATTTCTATTAATCAATTTACGAGTAGTCAGATCTACCGTGCCACCACCACAGTCGACAACCATGAAATTTGCTGTAATTTATTTTAAGATGAGCTTTAATTTAAAATATAAATCAACATAATTTGAAATAATTTTTACATACTTCCTGTTTTAAGATCATGTTCTTGAAGTAGTTAGTTTCATGCAACATATTGCAGCGGCTTCGGCTATGAATTATCATATTAAGTTAGAAATTAAGAAATCAAAAAATAAACTATAATTTTTAAATTAATAGTGAACGTTCTCACGTTCTGTAATGAATTGTAATGTTGTTGAATTTATATCATTAATCAACCCTGCATTATATACGCATTCTCTCATAGTCGATCTTGCTTTTTCCGAATATTCTGCAGGAAACGTAAGAACTAATAATACGTTTTTAAATAAATCAGTGTTCGGCCACTTCATTACAATTGCCTCCTTCATGACCTTAAATATATTATTCAAGAAAATAATTCATTTAAAATTAATAATATACTAATGATTTTCGAGCATTTTTGATCATACCTTTCCGATTTCTCTAAGATAATCAGTAATAACCTTTTTATAGTCAAGTGAAAGTGGAAGCTTCGGTTTAAACTTATTGGGTAAATCACTTAGATGCAATTTAAACAATTCAATCGGCGGCACACTACCAACTTTTTTCCTTCGAGTTGGCTTTTCAGCTAAAGCTGTGGCGCCCCATGATATAACATTTTCATATTCATCATCGTATTTAAGAACCGTATTAATTTTAGAAAAGCCACTATATTCACGCCAATGATCATGTGCAATTATGTTTTGTGGATTAATAACATGACTATAAGCAAATCCAGAGTAAGTTGTTCCAAAGTCTAATCCAACCACGATTCGAATATTATCTTAAAAAGTTATGAAATGAATTTTATTATACTTTTATCATAATAAAATTGTATTAAATCAATTCTTCTACGATTTACTACATACCTTTATTATAGGAGCTCCAAGAATGTTTGGAAGAATTTGTAAAATTTTTTGCAAGTTGAATACTATCATTATCGTTTAAAGGAAATGTTAATGTTTGACTGTTATTTTGTTCACCACCTAATTCTAACAATTCTAAAGTTTTTTCTAAAGTTTGAGAAATGATTTCAAACTCATTTTTTTGAGTTTCCAAATTTGAAACCTTTTGTTGAAGCTTTTCCAATTGCTCATCTTTTTCTTGAAGTTTTTCTCCGAAATCCGAATTAATACGTTGATTCTCTTCTTGAAGGTCTTTATGTTGTTGTTTAAGCCTTTTATTTTCTTCTAACAAATTCGATAATTTATTGTTTAATTTTTCTAAACTAATTCCAATCCTTTCAGCCCTAATGTTATTTTTTTTTCGATCCTTTAATTATGAAATGATTTATACTTTAATTTTATGACACGTTATCGTTACGTAACTGATTTACTAATCGATTTCACACGTGTATGATGATGAAAATTTTCTAATTTTACGATCACCGTAACACGAGAAAATGAACCAAGAGACTTCAGTCGATGAAATAAAGAAAAAATGAAAAAAGATAACGTTATTACTTCCTTAGAAAACAAAGTACTTGAACTTAGAACTTGACAACGAAGGCATTGAGGATAATCAAAAGTAAAATGTTAGTGATAAACTTTCTCATCCTAACGAAATAAGAGCTTGAGTACAACCAAAGCCGGCTTCTATGGTCGCGGGGCTGGTCGAGCAAGGTATGTTACATGATAATATAGCGTAAATTTTTTTTCGTCTTCTCTGTCATATTTGCCAATAATACCGAATATTTGCTTTTCTTTCCAGCTTCATATCGTCAACCCGCGCAAAAAACACATTTACGTCACGTAGACAACCGCTGTCGCTGGTAAGTGAGCCGTTTTAAATTTTGTCAAATGTTTATAATGAAGAAAAGAAGAAGACCATCAGGCGTCGGTCCCGGTAATGGTGGTATTCTAGCATTGGATGGATATTAAACTTGATAATGCGCAAATATTTGAAATTTATAAAGGTAGGTATAAAGTATTAAAGATTTATTCATTATATTCTATTTTATAGGCAATATGATGACGGTAATATCTTATTATCTTGCAGTATTATAATTAAGATCCATTCTTTTAAATCCCATCCCATTTGTTTTTATTCAGATTTATTCTTTCTTGAAAAAAAAAATATTTATTCCAAAATGTATTTATCATCTCCTAAACATGGGGTCAATTCTGCCTGAATAGCTGGCAACCCAAAGTATTCAATAGTTTGATTTGAAATAATTCACTTCTTATGTTTATCAGCTACCTTATATCTCGAAAATAATCATCCACATGTAAACATGTAAAAAAGAATATACTATGTTTGGCAGGTTCATATTGTGAATATATTTTTGGATTTTTCTTAGCATGATGTATGATAAAAAATTAGTTTTTTATCTCGTGTATGCAAAATTGTGTAACAATAAATGTGAACCGAGGTCTTCCTGAAGACAGAAAAAAATTCTCTCTGATCATCATTCCTCCATCAGAGATTTTAGGTATAACTTATCCTTTGGCCGTCCAGAGATAAAGTTAATATATTTATTCTGCTTTGAATGAAATGAAAAGGTGGGCGTGCAAACTTTTTTCTTTGACAAAAGTGATCGGCGTGATAATTTTGTCACGCTGAATATTTATAAGATAAAATTATTATATGAATTCACAGAGAGGAAGATCAGCAGGCTTGTTACCGGGAATGGCGAGATTCCTGAACTTAGAAAAAAGTTTGCTGAGCTTAATGATGAGAAAGTTGAGCTTGAGATTATGTACTGTATGTCGAGCTTTAAAATTTATTTAAAAAAGGTAATTCAAATTAGAATGGGATGACACAAGTCGACTTTGTGATACGGACATGGAAAGGGGAACATACAGTATAGTGAAAATGCAACTCCTAATTTTTTTTAACTTTACTAAAATTCAATTTGTTGTTTGCATTTATTATTATTAGTTTTCCATTTCTGTTTATTGAATTCACCTAAAATAGGACTATAATGAAAAAATGATCACGAGTTTAATAAGATGCAGCAAACTGTATTACAATGATTATATAAATCTTTATATATATATATATATATATATATATCAAAAAGAATTCTTTCACCGCAATAAACAAAGTAAAATCATGCCGCCGAAGATTACTTCGATAAATATCATATTATTGCTTTTGTTACGATTATTAATTGAAGTAAATTGCCAAAAGGCTTTTAAGCCACCACAACGATACCTTCATACTGCTACATTTATCGATAACAAGTTATACGTATTGGGTGGTCGAAATGATGATGGTGATGAACTTGTTGGAAAGCAATTCTTTTATCTTGATGTAACTGCTTCGTTTAATGCAAAAGAATTATTATGGATTGACATGACTGGTAATAATATCATTCCATCTCATAATAGTGCCACATCTGTTAAAGGCGGTATAAACAATAATACTTTGATTTTATTTGGAGGAATTCCTTACAATAATAAGCAATCAATGGATTTGGTATATAGATATGATACACAAATTAACTTATGGCTCTCTCCAAACATTACTGGAAAAGATATAATCGGCACAAGTGGGTTGACAGGCATTTTCAATAATGGAAAGATATATTTGTTCGGTGGAAAGGCAAATGATGAAGTTGTTAATGATATGCCTATTTTTGATACAATAAGTTTGATCTGGGGAAAAGCAAGTTTAATTAATGCACCGACTTCAAGATTTGATTATGGTGCAACTCTTCTACCGGATCAACGCATTATTTATTTAGGTGGATATAATAACGGACCTTTACCGTTAAATGAGGTGAATTATTTATTAAAATTTATATAACGTATGAGCCATTTATGAACGATTATTTTTATACCTACTTAATAATTTTAGGTTTATTTATATGATACAATTAATAATGCTTGGGCCACGATGGTAAGTTCTCCTTATAATTTATAATTACAACTTTAATAGTAAAAATAATATTTTTTTAATCGAACTAGACAACTTCTGGAACAATTCCTTCTGATAGATTTGGCTTTTCTGTCGTTCTTGGTAAATAATCATCGAAATTTATCATTAAAATATGTTTTGAATTTCAGTTAATAAAGAATTATTATATTTTAAAAGGATTGGATGGACGACGAATAATAATTTATGGAGGATATCAACTTGGGTCACTTGATCCCCTTTATGTATTAGATTTAACAAATTTCAAATGGTACATTCCAAAAATTTCCGGAAGGGTTCCAAGTTCCAGAGTTTCCCATCAAGCAAATGTTATAGGAAATTATATGGCTATATCATTTGGTGAATATAAAATATTTTTATTTTTTTTATCAACATAAATCCATTTGAAATTTCAGTTATATATTTATATAATGTATTTAATAGGAAGGGGCTATGATGGTGACAATGATGTTTTATTACTTGATATTAGTAATAATGATGAATATAAATGGATTGACGTACTTCCATTATCACCTTCATTATCACCTACATTAACATCGAAGGCACAAAAGTCTAAGATGCCGATTATAATTGGTGCAGTTGTAGGTGGTGGGTTGGTATTTTCATTATTGGGTGGACTTTTTGTATATAAATGGAATAAAAAGAAAAAAGAAGATATAAAAGTGATACCAACTCCTGGAGATGAAGAAAGTAATATTAAAGAACAAGGCCATGAAATAATCTCAACAACTCAAAAAATGCATAATCATGGACAAGAATCTATTTCGCAAATACCTGAAAATGAAAATGAAAAGGTTTATAATCATGGAAGAGAAGCGACTGATATTTGACAGAATATTGATCTGGAGAATTTTAAAAACGAAATGCTTCAAACGGTTAAAAAAGAGTCAAAATTTAAACGCGAGAAACGGGCACATCATAGAGTATAGATTTAATAAATTTTTTATTTATGGGGTATAGAATTATAAATTAGATTTTAGATCACAGCAATTCAGCTTGAAAATTTTTTCAATCATAATTTTTATAAAATTTTTTTTTTAATTTATTTAATGTTGTATAGTTTGATGACGATTTCTTAAGGTGCATTTTTTTTATCTGATGAGAGTATTTTTGCAATGGCGATTTTGCTTGAATTTGAATATTTGAAAATTTGTGTTTGTCTGTATTACTTAAAATTGCCATCCAATCATAGCGTTGAATTTAATTTTAAATACCTTCTTTAGGCATTTAAAAAAAAGGCAAGGAAAAGAATTTTTTTTTGAAAGAGATTAATTGTATATAATGAATTGATTACTAAAGAAATAAAAAAAAGCAGTTGATAATTCAAGTAGAAATTTGAATTTTCCAAAAATATTTGATATTTGTATTTAATAATATTTTAATTATCCATAATTTTCAAAAACATAAAAAAAAAATTTATAATATGCAAGATGTATTTCTTATAGAAAATAAATAGAGTTCTAGACAAGTCGAGTTAACTCACGAGTCAGATAAGTCAAGTTGAGTTTAAATCAAGTTGAGTTTATGTTTTTTGACTCGATAATTTGTGAGTCAAGCCAAATTCAAGTCAAGTTAAATATTTAACTCAATTTGATTTAAACTCGATTTAAACTTGACTTGATTTGAGTTGACTCAAGTTGACTTGAATTGACTTAAAATAGTATTATTTTTAGGGATGTTAAAATCCAGTCCAGTCCTAGTCTGACTCCCGAAACTCTCAGTCTATAGGACTTGGGTCCTAGGACTGGATTCTAGGACTAGATTCTGAAACTGAAGTTCTAGGACCACAGTTCTATAGAAAAATAATTGTTCAAGAAGAATGATGACAAATCGTTTAACTTGAATAATAAAAAAATAATTCAAGAAGAACAATAACCCAAATCAGTTAACTTGAATGATAACCCAAATCATTCGACTTGAATAATAAAAAAATCATTTAAGAAGAATGATAAGCCAAATCATTCGACTTGAATGATAAAAAAATCATTCAAGAAAAATAATTACAAATCATTTGCTCCCCTCCCTCCAATCCTTTCATTTTTTTTATTATTTTTTTTAATTTTTTTTGATTTCGTTCTTTAATTTTAAATTTTTTTTTATTTTTATTTTTTTTTTGATTCTAATTTTTTTCATTTTTAATTAATTTTTTTTTCGATATTATTTTTAATTTTAAATTTTTTTTTTCTCTTCCCAATATTTTCATTTTTTAAATAAATTATTTTTTTTTATTTTTTTAATTTTTTTTAATATCATTTTTTTTAATTTTTAATTTTTATCTTTTATTCCCTTCCCTTTTTCCCTTCCAATTTTTTTAGTTTTATTTTTTTTATTTTTTTTTTCTTTCCTTTTTCTCTTGATCTTTTTTCTATTATTTTTTTAATTGATTTTTGATATCATTTTAATTTTAATTTTTATTTTTTTATCTTTTTTTATTTTTTTTATATTTTTTTTGTTAGTTTTCTTTTTCTTTAATTACATCATGTCCTTTATTTTTTTTATATATTTTTAATTTTTTTAATATTATTTTTTAGTTTTTTTTTCCCTCCTGTTCTTTATTTTTTAGCTTTATTCACTTTGTAAATTTCAGATTTTTTTTTTTTATCTTTTTTTTTTATTTTTATTTTTATTTCTTTTTATTTAATATTTTTTTTTATCTTTTTCGTTCTTTTTTCTATTTTTCATTTTTTTTTCTTTCCCTTTCCACCGTTCTTTCATTTTTTATTAATTTATTATTATTATTATTATTATTTTAATTTTTTTTGATTCTTAACATTAAATTTTTATTTATTTATTTTTTCTTTTCTTTTCTTACCTCTCCTAATCCTTTTCATTTTTATTTTATTTTTTTTTACTTCCTTTTTATTATTTTTTATTTTTTATTTTTTTATTTTATTTTTTTATTAATTTAAAAGTAACCTTTTAATGTAAATTTATTTAGAAATATTTTTGAGAATTTTGATTTGAATAAATTTAAATCAAAATCGAATCAAGTTAAAATTGAGTTAAGTCAAATTAAATCAAGTTTAAAATTTATATAACTTAAATTAAATCAAATTGAAAGATTTTATAAAATAAAATTTGACTCGACTCAATTTGAAAAAAAAGAGTCGAATAGAGTTGATCTTTAAACTCAACTCAATTCGACTCATTTAGAACTCTAAAAATAAATACTTTTTATTTAAAACTGATGGTTTATTGATCAATTTTGAACTAGCTAGTATAATTAGTTATGGTTAAACAAAATTTTTATTAAAAAATATATAAGATTTAAATGAGTATTTTTACATTTAAAATTAATGAGATGAGTTATAAGCTTTTAAAGTTTAATATACATTATTGTTAGGGTTATTTGGATAGAATGCTAATTATTTAATATACTATAATAAAGGAGGATTAATGTTTATTATAAAAAAAATTAGTGTGATTTTATTAGTATAAACTGGATTTTTAGACGTTTGAGTAATGAAATAATTTCCTTTTCCTCAAAAAATTTTTCTTTTTAGATGATTCATATAATGTTAATAACCAGCCATTATTATATACCTTATTATTATCTTATACTAATACTAATATTAACACTAACTATAACTTAATACTAATACTAAAAAGTAGAGAATAAAGTAAAGGAGGAATCTACTTCAAGGAATAAAGGTTGTTTAAAAATTTAGTCAATCATGATAGTACACAATGAAATTATTTTATTGTTATTTTTTTTTTAATATTATATATTATTTATTTCTATTGTTAATTATTTACTTAATTAATTATTTCATAATTATTGATTAATAATTTTATTTATTTATTTTTTAGTTTATTATTTTATAGATAAAAATAATGCTACAACTAGTTGCAGCATCATCTTTATTTATAGATTATATCAGTAGATTTATTACTTTAGTTTATCACAACAATGCAGTAAATGGTAACTTTTTTATTATTTTATTTATTTTTTAATTATTAATCAAATCTAATAGCCTTTTTTTTAATTTTAATTAGAATTGATTCTGCCTTTTTAGATATGATACCCTTCAGCTCATCACGATAATACAGTTAGATGATTGATGAAATTTTCTTTTTATTATTATTTTTATTATTTATTATTTTTACTAGTAATTCAGTTAGAATGATACTTTAAGTTTCAGAAATAATAAATCTTTAATAATTAAGAAAAAAAGGTAAAAAAATTAAATTATTAAATTAAATAAGAATACAGTTAACTCTTGATATAGTGAATTCTTAATATAATGAATCTTTTAAACAAATATAATAAAAATACTCTTATTATAGTGAATTAGCCAATCAAATCTCTTAAAATCTTCACTATAGCCTTATAGCAAAGTTGAGGTCTAAGATATAGAATTTATTATAATAAAAGTTGACTATAAAAAAATTAAAATTAAAAATTAATAAAATACATATATATATATATATAAAAACTATCAAAAAATAAAAAAAAATTAATAAATTAAATAGAAATTAATAAAAAATAATTAAACAGGAGAAAGGAAGAGAAATAAAAAAAATATAAATATAAAAATATAAAATCTAAAAAATAAAAAAAATTAATAAAAAAATTAGAGAGGAATAAATAAAAATATAAAATCTAAATAGAAAAAAAATAAAAAAATTAATAAAAATAAATTAAATCAGAAGTGGTGAATGAATAAAAAAAAATATATATAATTTATAATTATTTTATTTCAATTTTGTAGATTAGAACTGATTCTGTCTTTTCAGATAAATATGAGTACAGTATTTCAAATAGATTCTTTAGCTTATTGCAATAGTATAGTCAGCTGAATGATAACTTGATTCTTTTTTTTGCATTGATTGGGATTACTAATCCCATTTTTTCATTTTTTTCATTTTTTTCTATCTTTCTAGAGTGATTTCTTTAGATTCAAATCAATCAGTTCATTATAGTAATGCAGTCAAGTGCGTGATAAAATTTTCTTTTATTATTATTTCTATTATTTATTATTTCACTTATTTATAAATTATTAATTAATTTTTTTTTGATTTGTAAATTAAAACTGATTCTGCTCATTTAGATGAATGTGAGTGCAGTACTTTAGACAAATTCTTTGGCTTATTACAATAGCATAAATCGATGGTGAATATTTTTATCTTTCTTTTAAATTTTAATTATTATGCACATGTATTTATATAATATATATTTAATTAATAAAAAAGATTTAATAAATTATTTATAAGTAATAGTCTCAATTTTTTTACTAATACAAAAAAAAATTATTTTTTTATTTCACAAAAAAAAATAAAATACCTTGTAATTTAACATCATTTGTTACATAAACCAATATAGTAAAACTTTAGAAAAATCAAGCTTTATAGTCACTACTATTAGTATTATCAGCTTTCATCATTAAAATACTAATATTTTTATTCATATTATCCAAAAGATAGAGCTAAAACTGGTGATTTAAAAGATTTTAAAAAGGTGATATTATTAGTATACAAGAAAGATTTTCTATTATTGAAACTAAAATTGAAGAATAAAAAATCAAACTGATTAAAGTAAGCATATAAATATATAATAAATTTTTTATTTAACTTATTTTTAGTTTATTTTAATTATTTTAATTAATAAAAAAAAAATTTAGGTTATGACATCTGACATAAGTGTACTTAATCTTAACAAAGAGGAGTTATCAAAATCTTTACTATCAAATATGTTAGTAGATATAACATCTAATAATCTAAAAATTAATAATGATAAAATCACTCTAAATTTAAATACAAGAAAATATATTAATAATACACTTAATAAATCTCTTATATTTAACTTATATCACTTTTTAAATAATAACTATCTGCTGCCTATTATAACTAAAGTTCTATGCAGATCATCATTGTATATTATTAAATATTTATCAATTATTGAAGAACATTTATTTATTAGACTTACACAGATAAATTTTATTGAAAATACTTAACCTTTACCTCATAAATCTTTAAGTTATGCTTGAAAAAAGAATCAGACAAATGAATCTTTTACACAATCCACCTATCAGTCATAGATATAGCTAAATCTTTTTAGAGAAAACTAATAAAATAAGAGTAAGAAATTAAGTATCTACTTAATTAAATACTTTAAAAATTCTAAAGCTTTCTTCTTTAGCTTTACCTCAACTAAAAGAAGATAATAACTATTAAGAAGAAGAGAATACTTTAATATTTACTCAACTAAATATAGTCAGTGATTCTCAGAATAAAGATTAACCTAATAATAAGAATAAGAATAAGGATAAACAAGAAAAAATACAGGCACAAATATTAAAACTAAAAAGAGAAAGAAAAAGAAAATAATATAATTTTCAAATTTCTTTTTTATTTATCTTTTCTATAATAGTATATTTTGTTTTCTTTTATTTGAATTATTATATAAAAAATATTATTTACAAATAAATAAATTTTTTTTACTAATAATATAAAAACGATTTAGTTTTTTTATTTAAATAAACATTAATAATAATACTAAATAATTATTAAACAATAATAATAAAAAAAAATTATTGCTTTATAAATAAATATTAATAATAATAATAATTAAATAATATTAAATAATTACTAAATAATAACAATGAAAAATCATTATCTTATAAATAATATTAGTAATAATAATTAGGTAATACTAAATAATTACTAAATAATAACAATAAAATATTATTGTTTTATAAATAAACATTAGTAATAATAATTAGAATAAATAATTACTAAACAATGATAATGTAAAATTATTTATTTTTTAAATAATTATAAAAAGTCCTATTATTAATCTTTTAATAAAAAAATAAAATTATTAATAAAATGTTATATTATGTTTTCAAATCTTAGAAGCACAACCATTATAATAAGATGAATTAATAACTGATTTATTATCTTATGAGACTAAAGATCAATCAGTTTAACTATTTAATTCTTATTTATAAATATCTCAATTACTTCAAATATTTCCTTTTTAGATTTTATCAGAAAAATTTATTACATTAAAAATAAATTTGAACTTTACATTCTTGCTCAATATTAATGTTTACCATATTCATATTATAGAAAAATAATGTATTCAGAAAAATCTTGCTAATTACAACAAATAATAATTTTACTTATTCATTAATTAGAACATATTCAAATTTATCTTTTATTTTTAATCCAAATCTACCTAACAATAAAATATTTAATTGTAATACATATTATAAGAATCTATTTAGAAATTATTCTTCTTATTTATATTCCATATCTCTAAAATTGAAAATATACTTTTATGAAATAAAAAATATCTTTCACCTATATTTTTACATTTATCTTAGAAAGAACTTTTGATATAAATAATTTATTACATATCAATCTTTTATTGATTTTCTAAAAATTATAGATCTTTAATATTATATTTATAAATGTTAAGTGTATTTTTGGAAAATCTTGAATCAAATCTTAATGATAGAAATTATAATTGGTTTGATATTTTATTTGTGAATAGTACTATTTGACTATGTAATAATAATTCTTATATTTCAAGCTATTCAAATTTATTTACAAATCAAAATATTCTACAATTTTCAATTGTAACTTATATTTCTGATGATAATAATACTACTTTATTCAGATTTGGCAATATAATTGTTTCTTAACAAAACTTTTTTAATGAAGTTCATAATAAAAATGCATATTATACTAGATTAATAGCAGGATTTCATTGGAATAATGATGAAACTAATTCTTTTCTAATATCTATTAATTATCCAGATCTTAAAGTATTACTATTTTCTGATTTATTCTCTAATTATCATAGGCATTATTAAGAAATGATTTTTAATTTAACTAATTGATAATTAAGAATAGATATATATGAAAAATATATTAAGCATAGATTATTAAATATAAATCATAGATTTGGGATACATCATTACTGGCCAGCATGATCATATTTACAACTTGAAAAATTATATAATCATCAAAATACACAATGTATATTATGTTAATATAATAATAATACTTATTATCGTCTTTCTACTGCTATTGAAATAATTAAATAAAGTTCATATACTGGTAAATATAAGTATAATAAAGAGAAAACTATTCTATTACCTACCTTTATTAGAACTGGTAATACATATTTTCAAAAAAAATAATGCATTTAAATAGCATAATAGTAGGATTACAATTATCTATAATATTTATTACTTTATTAATAACGAAAGCTTAATGGAAGGATCTAAACAACATATTAAGCAAAACAGACAATCATAATACTATTTTAACAAATCATTCTTTATATATTATATTACATTTTATTCATAGATTACAATCTCTTAAAAAGTTAATTTGAAAAGATTCTGATGTAAGTAAATGGAATATTTATTATTATTTTTTTTGAAAGAGTTGAATTTCAAAATAGAGAAATAGCTTATACACATAGTATATACTAGACTATAAAATTAATTAAAGAAATAATAAATAATAATATTATTAGATCTAATATATCAGATCTTAATCTTGAACTTGAACTATATTATTTAATAATGATTTATCAAATTCACACTTGTAATGCAAAATGTGGTGGTCTAGTATCTTCTGAAGAAAGATGTAAAAAGATTTTTAAACTACACTCACCATATACTTATTATAATAATGAATCTTTTTGATATATATATTATTATATTAATCAGCTTGATAGATGGGTTGTATCTTATTATACTTCTATATTATTCATTTGGAAAGTCCATATGAATGCTCAATATGTGACAGATAAAGATTTAATAAAATATATTAATAAATATATTTCAAAAACTAAACTATCACACTTATTTAATATTTGAAATAGTGATATTTATCATGAATATATATTTATATAAAAAGATTAGATAGTATAGAATTAATATTCTTATTGGTTAGAGAAAAAATTTGTAACTTCTTAATACAAGTATTATACCTTATTACAGATCCTTCTTCAATACACTCTAAAGCAATTATGCTACTATCATTAATAGATTCTAATAATAAAGATCCTTATTATACAGACTGTATTGAAAAATATCTTGCTAGACCTAACAATGAAATATTTGATAATATAAAATATAGAGAATATTATGAAAATATAATATTTATAGTTCATCATCTAATACATTATCAAGAAGAAATAATATTTTTATAGATAATATAGGTTGATTACTAGAAAAATCAGATTCTGGGAATTTTTTAACAAAATTGAGATTTTTATTGCATTTTAGTTTTTGATGTTATTAGATTAAAATGTATTAAGCTCTTAATTTAAGTGAAAAATTTCTCAGAACCTGATTTTCCTAGAAATCCTCCCATATGAATAATTATATTATTAAAAAAAACTATATCAATATTAACATGAATCTATCATTCAATAATAAAATATGATGAATTATACTTCTACCAAAAACTTCTTTTGTTATATCATGTTGTTCAGAAAATAAATTAATAAAAAATTATAACACTTATAAAGATTATTTTATTGCAAATTTTCTGATAAATTTACTCAAATTACTGAATAAAATTATAGAAAATAACACTTACAAATAATGCATATAATAAATCAGTTCAATTCATTAGTTGAACAAATTTTTTTCTAATTACAGCAAATTTTAACTGAAAATATTCAAAAAATAATTCATATACAAATCAATTCTATCAAAATACTATTACTGCTTTTTTCAACTATTCTTATAACTGATCTTTTTACCAGCTAATACCTTTGTATGTTAACTATAAAAAATTATTTAGGCCCAAAGGATGGTTAGCATTACCTCTATTTCTTTATAACTGATCTAGTTGGAAATGGAAAATCTTTTATAATTAATCTTATAATTAACAAATTTAACAATAATAATCAAAAGTATTTATTAATAACTTTAACAGGAGTAGCAGCTTAAAATATAGAAGGCTATACTATTCACTCATCATTAAGAATATATTCACATGCATTTTCATATCAAACTTTAGCATTTTTAGACTTACAATTTTACTAAGAACTTAAAAATATTAAAACTATAATAATTAATAAAATATTTATGATTTTATCAACCTTATTCACTTATATTTCTCAAATATTCTCTTATATACATCATAATACTCAACTATTTAGAGGTATTAATGTAATCATAGTTAGTAATTTTGCATAATTACTTATATGGAAAGTTATTTATCCATTATTTTTATATAAATTATAGAGACAAAATTAGGATCCAAATTATTATAAATTACTTCAAAATATTAGATTAGGTACTTGAATTCCTTTATTTAAAATATATTACAATCCAAGTTTAATCAAATAATAAATTTACTAAACAGAAATAATAACTTAAAAATCTATTAAATATAATACATATTATCAAATATAAAGAGATGGCTAAATAAATTAATTAAATGATATGTATAATGCTGTTAGCTTAAAATAGAAAATATTTAGTTTCAAATGTTATTGACATAATAAATGGAGAAATACAAAACAATAATTACTTTCCTATATTAATAAAACAAAAAACTAATCTACTATCAATTATATATTTACAAATTAGTATCAGAGTTATGTTTTTAAATAATTCTCAATACAAGTACAAGAAATACAATGATACAATTAGAATAATAATAGATATAAATATTAAAATACAAAAAATCAGATATGTATTCTGTATTCAAAATGCAATAATAGCAGTAAAAAAATGCACATCTATATTTATTAATAAAGCATCTGCAAGTAGAATACAATTTCCATTAATTAATACATTTACTCTTACAGTTCACAAAATTTAAGATTTAATATTACCTGATATATCACTAAATTTAAACTCTCAAATGTTTAAAAAAAACAGACCTATACAATAATAAGCAAATGTAGCAATTGAAATAATGTTAAAATCAAATCTTTAAGTAAAAAGAAGTATTTATTGTTGATAAATTCATGATTAAAGAATATAAGAGATTAGAAGTAAAAGCATTTGAACTATTATCTTTATCTAGACTATTACAAACAAATAATTAAACATTTTTATAAATATAATAATACTAAATATTATTTTATTTATAACTTAATAAAAGATATAACAAAATCAATTATCAAGAAAGTAGTATAATAATTATATCTAGTAGCAACAAAGTCACCACATACTAATCTAATCTAATTATATATAAAAAAGATAAATTACTGTATATAATTTATACTATCACATTCATATTTATATATAAAATCACTTTTATAAATTCATCTAAAAGAGCTTGATAAGAGTGCAACCTGCTTAATTTTTTGATAAAAATATTCACAAGTATTATAAATATTTCTATTAATAACTAATATTGATACATTATTTTGATAAAGAATTGATAAATTTTCTCAAGGATGTGAACTAATAATAATTATTACTGCAATATTTTCTAGTTGTAAATCTAAAAGTCAATAAGTAATTAGATATTTAAATAAATTTTCTAAATAATCATGATATGATTTGTATTATGAATTTCTAAATCCCATATTCTATTATATCTTGTAATATATATTTCAAATGGATAATCAATTAATCTTGTGTCTTTATGTATTTTTTCAGTAAAGATCTAAAGATTTTTATTATAAATAACTCCTTAATCACAATATAAAATCATATTTTTTAATTCATTATAATGATTCTTATAAGTCATTTTTTTTACTAATACATATTCTTAAAAATTTGTAAATGTTTGAGTATTTTAAAAAGCTCTTTAGTACTTTAGTATTTAGCAGAAGATAATAAAAGCATTTTAATAATTAAAGTTATTAAAAATAAGATTTTTTTTAAGAAAGAAATTGTGAGAAACTTTGATCAAATATCAGATGATTTATAATAAAATCAAATAGCATCATTTATAAGATTATACTTTATAATTTTATTGAAATAAATAGTATAGTAAAATTATTATTAAATAAATTTATGCTGATCATGCAATATATATTATTTAATCATAGTATGATTTATTATAAGGTGTATGAATAATAAAAGTAAAGGATATGAATAACAGTTACTATAATAAAATAAGATAAAAAAATATAAAAGAGAAGTTCACAAAATAGAGAAAGTAATACAAAACTATCTAAAACTTTACATACAGTCATTGGTACTTTTACTATTATTTATAAAGGATAATATTTATATATTTTTAATTTTATATAATTATATTTAAATATATTAACTAAATTAACTATATAATTAAGTTAACTAAATTAACTAAATTAAATATATTAAATATGTTTACTATATTTATTATATTTAATATATTAATTACATTTTATATATTTAACATGTTTAATATATTTAATATTTTTAACATTTAGTATTATATCATATTTGCAAATTATATTATTAATATTTGGTTATAATACATAATATATATATTTATATGTATTTGTAATTCTGCCTTTTTTTTATTTTATATATGTAATAATTATACATAAATTATATTTTATTTACAAATATCAAAAATATATTATTTTCATATATATTTCTGTATACAAATTTCTTTTAGAGTTAAATTATAGTACAAAAAAATAATTATAAGTAAATAATTAAATATTTAAAGTAACAATAATTAATATCATAAAAAATAATTATTTTATATACAAAGTATGAGACAAAAAAACAATTTTTTTTAAATGTATATTATATAAAAACTAATAACATAAACTATATAAATTTAAATATTTTGAAACTAAAATTAGTTTATTTTATTAATATATTTTTAGAACAGAATTCATTTATCATTATTTTTTATAATAAGTTTACATCAGTATTTACTAATCTAATTAGGGTTAATTCCAGAATATCATCTTATTCTTTAATTATAAATTGATACAAATCATCAGTATTTTTTAGCATTTTCTTCTCTACATTTCTTTTAATAATACTTTAAAAGTTTTCTATTAAATTTAAGTTTAAACTATTAAAAGGCTAGTTAATAATTTCAGAAAAATTTTTTCTGAAGAAATTTTTTGACATATTTAATAATTTAATTTGAATTATTATCTTCCTAAAAATACTATTCATCTTCTAACAAGTCTTCAATCTCTAAAAGGTATCTATAGAATATATTTACATAAAATTTAGCATTTATTATTTGAGTAAAATAATATAAACTTATTTTTTTTTTGTGTAAAATCTTCTTATATAAAATTTTCATTCAATTTTTAAGTATAAGGTATATTAATTAGTCATTATCTTTTATGCTAGCACTTTATGATATTTTAAAATAATTGGTAAGTTGTTTTATTTGAAAATAGAGTATTATATACTACTTTATACAGTATCTAAAATCTTAATAAGAAATGTTATTTTTTAAATTGAATAGTACTCAATGAAAAACTAGATACTATTTTAATTGGATACAATACATAAAGAATACTATATATAAAATTTGTTATATTAAGTTTTAAATGTAGTGTTTTATAAAATGAATAATAAAAATCAGCCTTTTTCAAATTTTAAGAATTCATTTATTTATAGGCGATTGATTTTATAATTATATTCAGGTATTAATCACTTGTCACAAAATTTAGCTTTAAAAAGTATTTAGATACTATTAGTGACTAGGTTAATAGGTAGTGAATAGTATTCAGATATTAATCATGAACAGTATTGGCATTGAACCTTGTCCAATTCCCAATAATAGACTATTAGACTTTAGACTTAATAGAGATGTTCAGTTTATTTCCAACTCAAATGGACTATAAATATATAATTTTGGTCAGATTTATAATGCTAGCCTATCTTAAAATTTGAATAATAATAAAATCGTTCAACTAAAATAATTCTACTAACCTGAACTGAATTTTTTCAGGTAACAGAGAGTTTGAATTAGTATTATAAAAATTTCAAATTTACCTTATCCTTTCAGATGAAAAATTTAAGATATTTTTAGAAGAACCTAATTATTTATAAATATTAATAA
Source organism: Funneliformis mosseae (assembly GCA_910592005.1). Lineage (NCBI taxonomy): Eukaryota > Fungi > Glomeromycota > Glomeromycetes > Glomerales > Glomeraceae > Funneliformis > Funneliformis mosseae. The sequence goes on along the minus strand of CAJVPP010000259.1, from coordinate 15,285 downwards.
AAATGATTTACATAAGAGAAAATTTATTCCTCATCCAGGTGATTTCTCACCCATATTCACGTGACTGGCTGATCAATGAATCACATAGAGATCTGGATAAGTCATATTAAATTTTTAATAATAATAAATAAAAAAAATAGCTATGCATAAAACCTTTGCTTTCTAAGCTATAATAATTCTTTTCTAACAGTAATGAAGGGTTTTATAACGAAGGGTTTTGTAATAAAGGGTAGAGTTTTATACTGCTTGTCTCTGACTTTTTTGCTACTAGAGTTTAAGAAGAAAAGTTGTTTTTTTTTTCCAATTTGCAAAGAGTTTAAATTTGAAGGATTTTTTCTTTAAAGGTTTAAAGTCTTTTGTTATTTCTCTAGTATTTTTGTTCTTTATATTTTTTTTTGAAGAGAGAAGTTTGAAAGTCATTTTTCTTTGAAGTCCTTTTTACTGGTATTGACAATTTATTCCTTTCTTTTGAGTTTTTTTCTTCCAAAGTTTTTTTTTTTTTGGAATTTTTTTTTTCCTTCGAAAATTCTTTCCAATTTCTTTGAAGTTTTTTTGACTGATGGTGTTTCTTAAAGTTCTTTCTCTAAAGTTTTTTTTTTCCTTTAGAGTTTTTTTCTCCTTCCAAAAATTCTTTCACTAATTTCTTTGACTGGTAATGTTCTAAATTTTTTTTAAGCTTTTATTTCTCAAAAATTTTAATACTACTTTAATATTTATCGCAAGTAATAAATGACCACTCCATCTGCTCTAATATTATAAATATGCTTACCTTCAAAGCCTTTATGGAAGGTCTTTATTTGCTTATCAAACATTCGTATTTTTTTACTTTTTGTGTCTACGCTAATCATGTTCTATAATACTGCACTCTTTATATAACCCACTAATAATAATAATGATAAAGAAGAGTATATTTTTAGAGATTTATTAAGCTCTAAATTTGAAGGTTATAACAGTATTTTTCTACCAATCAATACTCTGATTGAAATTGAGTTAAGAACTAAGTTTCACTCTATAGAAATTGCAGTACATTTTATAGAACAATATGCTCTTCAAAATAACTTTGCCATTTTTAAGTATAATACTGAAAAATTTCAGATGATACTTGTAGAAAAAGGGTATTTAAGTGTGATTTGGGAGAAAGGTATGTTAAAACATTCAAGACTGATATTAGGTAAAGAAAAGAGCAAAGGAAGTAAAAAACAAGACTGTATGTAGTAAGTAAATGTTAATAGATGATCAAATTTACCAATAGCAACTGTAATGTCATTTAATGATGAACACAACCATGAGATTTCTATTGAAACTATGAAATTTTCTACCACTTACAAAAATTTTTCTGAAGAAATCATGGAACAGATAGAATTTTATATTATGCATGGCCGATGTGATGCAGGAACAATTAGAAACCTTCTTCAACTAAAGTATCCTAATTGTGTATTTCTTACTCAAGATCTAGGGAATGCAATTCAAAGAATTAAACGAAAAAAGGGATTGAATTTAGGGGAAACAGCATCTCTATTAATGAAATTTCTTGAATTGCAAGCTAATGATCCTGTATAGTTTGTAAAGCCATTAATAGATGACACAAGTAATCAGTTAGTTAGTATTTTCTGGATATTATCAGAGTAGCGTAAAAGGTGAACAAAATTTTATGATATCATTATTCACGACAATACTGAAAGAACGAATAAATATAACTATCTGTTAAATCTCTTTATATTAATCAATAACTATAATAAGAGTAGGTTAGCAGCTCAAACATTCATACAGGATGAAAGACAAGAATCATACAAATGGTTGCTTCGATATTATTTTGAAGCATGTAAAATTCTTCCATTAATATTATTACTGATGCTGACCCTGCAATGATTGCAGCCATTTATATAGTATTTTCAAAGACTCATCATATGTAATTTTTATATCATCTCTATTAAAATCTTTTAAAAAACCTTCGTTCATGTTTAGAATCATCATTTTATCAGGAATTTCTTAAAGATTTTAAAGGAATTCAATGCTTTTATTGCGAAAATGTATTTGAAAAATGAACTAAAGGGATAGTTGAAAAATATAAGGCAGGAAGCAAATATATAACCATAATGCTATTGAATCGAAAGCATTGTTAATCCTACGCTCAGCCTGTTGAACTTAGGGTAACTATGACTTAATGACAGGAAGTAACGTACAAGAAACTACTAAGTTACTGTGAAATAAGTCCTATCACAATCAACCTTAGGTTTATACTTTTAGACAAGTAAATAATTTTAACAATTTGTAAATACGATAAACACAATTGACATGTTAAAGGATTTTTAATATGTGTAGTTTAAAAAGAGATTCCTTTATTGTAGAGATTTGTATTCTTAGCAATCCTTAACCTTGGATTCTAAGTTTTAAACTCGAACTATTAAGTTTTTACTATTATCTCTGCCCTTTTATAAGGACAAGTTTCTATCCTATTTATACAAAAATACAATTATAAGAATTTACTATCTAAAGCTAAACTAATTTATAACACTAAGATAAATATAAAAGATAAATTATAATTTAATAATAATACTAATATAATAAATAATGATAATAAAATATAAGAATAAAATAAATAAAATAAAAATGTTAACTAAGTTAAAATGCTAATGATGTTAATAACATTGATCATTCGTCAATCTTTTGTAGCGCAGTAGAATTAACTTCATATGGTATCAGCATACTTGGGTAAAATGCTTTATATCATAATGTTTCATAACAGAAACGCAATCTACACAGCATATAGAATCAGAAAATGCATTAATAAAAAAGGCCATGCAGTCAAGTTTCTCTCTCTTACAAGTTCAAGAATCTCTTAAAAATCAATTGGAATTTGAGTCAATTAACAATCGTTATTCAATTTGGAAAGCTTCAACATTACAGTATACACAACCTTTCATCATACAAACATTCTTTAGTAGCATTAATAGTATCATAAATAAATATCTCACACAGCTGATTCACGATGCATATTATAAACAAATGTGTCGATCTGTATGCTATTGTGCATATCAAGTACAATTTTCTGAAATTCCAGTATCAGATGATGGTTCATTTGAACCTTTCTTTGATAAAGTAGAAGATTCTGCCGAATCTTTTATTGAAGCTGATGAGGATCGGGAGCTTGACTTGAAGTTTTTGATTTTGATGGTTAGTTTTAACGATATTTTAGAAGTTTGGAAGATTTTTCGATACAATTACCCAAAATGCTATCAACATGTAATTCTACTTAATACCAGAAAATACTTATGCACTTGTTTTATGCTTGTCACTCATGGTATTATATGCAGGCATTTCTTTAAAGTGTTTGTTGAATCTTCTAATGCATGTTTTCATTTGACATTGATTCCTAAGCGTTGGTATAAGGATGAATATATCAATTCAAATGATACCTGTTCTAGTGAGACAATTACAAGTAATGGCCAAAATGATCAAAATGGTGCGCAAATCACTTTAGAATTTGCCCAAAAATACACCATAAATGATCTTTCAGAAAGGTATTCCAAGCAAATATCACGAAATCAATTAAAATTTGGTACTCTAATGGGCGAAGCCAAAAAGGCAATTCAATTTGCAATTCAAGATGATGATGAAGAACTGATTCAGTTTATCAAGGATTTTAATAAAAGAAAAGAAGCTCAACTAATTCAAGCAGAATCGATTAAGCAACAAAAAGCTTTAGCGGATAGAAAAATGAATGACAATCGGGTCCTTTGTAATACAAAAGGAGTATTGATCGATTCTAATCAGATCTTGGATCCATTGAAGCGTCAGCCTAAAGGAAGACCACCAACAAAACGGTTGAAGCCATCTGTTGAAAAATCAGATTCAAAAAGCAAAAATGGAGGCGAACAAGCAATATCTGATAGATGTCGTAAGTGTGGCTCATGTGGGGAATATGGTCATTATCGTAGCACTTGTTCTAAGGGTTAGGTTACGATACTTAATCACGTGTTTATAGTGCGAGATCAAAGTGTTGTTTTATTAGTTTCACTTAGTAATAGCATGAGATCGTGTTAATCTTATAGTAATAGCATGTTTGCGATATTTTGGCTTTAATTGTTACATTTATTTGGTACAGAATTTAAACAATAAATATTGATAAATGCTATTTTTTTTATAATAATTGTTGTTAATAAAAAATGCATACAAAAAAAAAATTATAAGGGGTGAAAAATAATTTAACTCACCCGGGGTGAGGAATAAATTTACTCTTTACATAATATAAATTTTATAATAAATTTATAGCTGTTGGACGAAGTCTATAGTGCTATAACACCAGAGTATCACTAATGAGTTGGGTAAATTTGGTAATCTAGTAATTTGAGTACCAGAGCAATCAAGCTCCGTTAAGGAATTGAGTAAGGTTGGTAGGATAGTTATTGGAGTATCGGAACAATAAAGTTCCATTAAGGAGTTGGGCAAATTTGGAAGGTTAGTTATTTTAGTGTTATAACACGAGTTTTGTTATGGAATTGGGTAAAGTTGGTAGGGTAGTTATTGGAGTATCAGAACAATCAAGTTCCGTTATGGAGGTAATCAGAGTATAATTAGAAGGTAGTTTTGATAATTTTCGATATCTTTGCAATTCGTCTAATATGTCATCCTTATTAAGATCCGTGATTTTCAAATTAACAATAACGTCATCATGAATAACGACTGATGCTTCATTATTCGATTCTAATTCTTCTGTATTCATCTGATTAAAATTTTGAATCATTAGAGATAATTCTTCATGAAATGAATTGTTAATACTGGAAGAAGCATTAACACTATCCAAGTAAAAGTTGTTGCTTAGATAATTGAAGATTTGGTTCATCATCATTCATTCGATAATAATCAATTATATTAGTTTTTGTAATGATTGCATTTAATTCCTCAACGACTTTGTTCATGTCCGGACGATTGTCTGGCTCATTATCCCAGCAAACTAAAATCAAATAAAAAAATTATTGACCGTAAAACATAGAACTTATCCTCATTAATTAAATTTAAGATAATAATATATTTACCAGTGTAAATGTTTACATAATCTTCAGATGTACCAGGAACGATACTTTCTCTAAGTCCGTGTGAAATTTCTATAGCTAAACCAATGTCATACACTTCATCTTTAACATGAAAAGGAGGACGGCCACTTGACACTCCCACAAGAGCACGCCAACGCTGTAAACGTCACTCTTTTCGTTGAGTGTATATTGTTGCGATTTTTTCTTTCTCTAATAAAACTTTTAGGATCGATATAAGGAATTACACCAAAAACTTTTGATTGATTGGTTGCTGCTTCCATTCTTTTTGATAAACCAAAGTCTGCTAGTTTAATAACGCCTTGATGGATTAATATATTGCCTGAATGCTATTCATATAGAAAAAATATATATATATTTTTTAATAATTACTAAAAAAGAAATGTTCCTAATAAACAAAATTAATCATAATTTTACCAAGTCACGATGTACAATTCCTTCGTCATATAAACACGACACAGCACAAGTCAATTGGAATGACAAGTTGTATTCATCTACCCAAGAAAGCTTATAAAAATTATTCTTCAAATAGTTCCGAAGCGCACCGCCATCTGCATATTCCATTACTAACCAATAATCTTTCAATTCATTTTGATTTCCTTTTTTTTTTTTTTTTTTTAAAAAAAAAATAAATATAAATGATTTAAAAAATAAAAATGTAAAAGTCAATATAAACGATAAAAAACCTCATTATTTTAATACCTTGAATTGATGATGTAATCCCCAAAAAACGGATGATATTGCTATGAAAATTAACTTCCCGTTGAAGTTCAAGCTTAATTAAATTATTATGAGTATAAAAATTAGCTTAATATATAAATGAGATCAAATACATTTATATTTTAATTACCTTACGAACAAGTTCTTCAACAGTGGTATTATTGAAATTATGAAATGATTTTAACGCGAGATGTTGCTTCGAACTTTTCCAATTTGCTCGATAGACTTTTACAAAGCTGCCTGTACCTATCTTTTGAAAATTGCTAAAATGTTTGAATTCTTCAATCCCATTTGAATTATTATCAGCTTGCATTTTGCTTTATTTTATAGCGAGAGAAATGATAAAATTTGGAGAAGAAATGCAAGAAATGAAAACTTTGTAGATCATGTCATGCTACCATTCCATTTCGATGATCAGCAAGTCTCTCACAACGTAATAAGTTGTTAATATACGATGCGTAACTAATTTGATTTAGTACAGGCATAATCTTTAATTTCAAAGGAGCATTTATTATCTACTAACCTAACATCAAATTTCGATGAGATTATATTTGCATACGTGCTACCATTCTTCTTGGACATAAAAAGTATTATTTTGTCATTCATTATATACCGTAAACCAACTTCAATGAATAGGATTATGATGAAATTCCTTCAACATATGAACGTAGTATTTGCAGGCTATACATGACCGATCTTAGTATCTGGCGAGAAAGAGTTACGTTGGCCAATTTTAAGTAATTTATAAGACGGGAGAATTCTTTGATAATAGAATTTGTACAATTCATTCTTCCATCGTAATTTGATGATTTATTTTTAAAACCAAAATAAAATCAATTTGTTTGGTAATTTCATTATAAAACATAAAAAATTTGCGGTTGTGTTAATTCCTCCAGTAATAACCTCAACTATTATTTGATTCATCAAATCGGTTAAAGGAGCTTTTGTTACGCTCAGTAATTTACGTTTATATTTATAAACAAAGGAAAGATAAGCAGAAGGTTTAGTATTGATGTAAATTTATTTATTAAAATCAATTAACCTAAAAGTCGCGTCGCGATCTCAAACTTCCGAAATCCGTTAATACTAATTAATTGAAACAAATAGAAAAAGAAGAGAAAAAAAATTATAATCTTGATAAAGACAAAGTGTCCAGCGGGCGATATAAGAACAATTTGTTTTTGGCTAGAAGAAATCGGCCGGAGGACTTTTATGATATGGCCAGAACGCGAAAGTCAAAAAAAACAATTGATCTGCAAAAAAAAAACTAAAACTAAAAAATAAAATAATTATTAAGTTGTCACCCCCATCGATATATTATAGTGATCATGTTTTCGTAATTTCGTTGCTTTTTTGGGGTAACTAAAAATTTTTATTTATTCCGCTTCTTTTATTTTATATTTATATTAAAAAAAATAAAAAAAAATCTAAATATTTTGTTGCTCACGCTCGGCTGCTATACAAGCTTGACATACTTTTCAACTAAGGGCGTTTCTCAAGCAACTCCCTCAATGTGATTGAGATGATGCTCATGCACCAGTGATCAATTTAAATAAGGATAATTGAGCAGCTTCTCTTCATTCGAAAATTTATAATGAACAAAGCTAATAAAAGAATAATAAAGCTACAACTCAACATAGACAAATGAAGGAAAATGCTTGTAAGATCTCTTTTATACTCCATCGATGGTAAATTTTAGCCAATCAGCGTAGCTCGATGAAATAAAAAGATGGTTTGGGCATGCATATTTTTTCATCGAAATGGTAACTCATCTGTTCTGCAAAATCAAATCTCCGACTAATAATTAAAATTTCATTTCCGATCAATTGAGTTAGGTGCTTGAGAACGCCGTAATACTATTAACGTAAATCAACTCTTTAATCATCTTTGAATAGTGTTATGCTCATCTAGAATTACATAATTAAATAGAGAATTATCTCGAATGATTCAAAATTTTAATCAAAAGGTTGTAGAAGAATTAGAATCTATTATAATTTTACGTATAAATCATATAAATAAGGAATAAAATTAAACCGGAATATAAAAAACTTAATTAATGATGTCTTTTAATTCAATCAAATTTTCCATTTGCTTCTTTGTAAAATATTTGTCGTTAAATACTACTGGAATATTTGGGTGAGATTTATGGAAGATATGTAAGGGATTATCCATTCTTGGAACATCGATTTCAGTGCCCTTATCAAATTTCACTCGAACATAATCTATTTGCTTTAAAATTAAAAAAAAAATTAAAATCGATATCCATAACTTGCTCATAAATTTCAGGTTTACATACCATAATTATAGAATTACTCTTTAAATTAATTGAAAGTTGTGATTCATAATCTAACTTAAATGGAAGTGTATATTCAATCCAGCCCAATCCAATAAGTGCAGATAACTGGTTATATTTTAAATTCCTAGATCTCTATAAATAAATATAGATTTAAATGTAAAATTTAATAAATATTTTGAGATTATACATATTTAATATATATAACTTACATAAAAAGAAAATTCTCTAACAATAAACTCCACAGAACAATCTTTATTCAATAACTTTTTAATATTTAGTTTCAAACAATAATAATAACTTTCACAGATAATAACTTCAAATTCGGGCAAAACAATAGGAATTACTTCATCTTCAAAAGATAATACTTGGCCAGATAAACTTAGATTAATGGAAATATTAGCTATATTAAAATAGAATAAATTATAAATATATGTATAAAAGCTTACCTATTTGAATCCGTTTCTTGAAACCGATGAAATTCTCTATTCAAATAAACAAGATTAGAAAGATAATAGATATTTTTTCCTACAATTCAAAAAAATTAAATTGTTAATGTTTTAATTTCTATATATTGTAAAAAAGTAATATCGTGTATTATTCTTACGAGTATGATATTTATTAATTATTCCTAGATAATTAACATCGTTATCACTTATCATATTTATCATATAATATGAAAATAAAAATAAATTTGTATACGTTAAATATTTATATAAAATATTTTCACGATTGAATATATTATCACCAAAATATTTTGACAAATATTTTGCCAAATTATCATCAGAATTGAAAAATAAAACGCATTTTTTAACTTCAATTTTAGTTTTTTCATTATTTCCTAATGTATAATATATTAGTCCTTTAAAAAAATATGCAAGACTATATGAAGGATCTAATTGCATCAATTTATTAAGATCTAATAGCGCTTCATCATATTCTTGAAGTCCATAATGAGTGATAACTTTTTTAATTAAGATATGGGTATTCTCAGGATCTATATTATATGCTTTTGCAAATTGCGATATAGAATCATCATATCTTCCTAAATAATTAAGAATTTCTCCATGATAACATAGTATTAATGAATCATCTGGATTAATATCCAGTATTTTACCTAACATTTTTAACGCTTCTGAATATTTTTCTTGAATTTCATAAATATATGCACAATACTTCAAACATAGGTAATTTTTTGAATCCTTTTGTAATGCAACCTTATAGCTTTTTAAAGCATCATCATAATACTTTTTTTTCTTTTCCTTTCTTTGCTCTTCATTCAGATAAAAAAAATCATCTCCTTCTGCTTTCAAAAAACAGCAATAACCTAAAATTATATTTGACTTAATTTTGTTTTTTGAATTTTCTAATGCACGTATTGCCGTTTCATAGTAACCTTGTCTGAAATGTATTTCTCCACGTATTAAATATGCAATCGGTTTACTTTTTTTTAGACTAATAGCCTCATCTAAATATGAATGCACTTGCTTATAGTGATTAAGGCATCTATAAGTATAAGCTAAAATACATATCATTGTATAACTATTAGGAAACTCTTCTAAGTATACTTGACCTATTGATATAGCATTTTCATAATTTTTATTTGCTAATTCATTTATAACATTCTGATAAGCCGGGCGTCGTTTTTTTGGTTGTATTATATTTGATTTCAATTTAATCGATATACGATTCTTTTTTTAATTAATATGTGATCAACGTCTGAATTATCAGATTCGTCTTCGGAATCATCATGTTGTTTATTTGTTTGATCTAAGTTTGGATTATGTTCTGTATCATATAAACACGAATATAGATACTTGTAAATGGTTTTTTGTGATACGTATTTGACATCATTATCTTCAATCCTTTCTCGACATATAGGACACTTCTTTTTTGTTAATTTGTTATACATTTTATATGATATCTTATGTTGACATTTTAAAAGATAAAATTGATCTTCCAGCGCAAGACTAATAGGACAAGTCATTTCATCGGTGATAATATCCAATATTTTACAAGAATTTAAAGTTTGCTCTTTAAAATATGTATTTTTATCTAAACATTTTCCTTTTCCTTTACCAATATCATCATTTAGCATAATTAAGTCTTGATGACATTTTTCCTTAACGAATGATAATAAACATTTAAATCCTTCCGAAGATTCATTATTTGAATTGATTTCATATAATTTTTGCGCGTACTGATTGAAATCAATTTCCGTCATTGAAAACGATTCCTCGTTTATAATTTGCAAGTGTAGCATTACCTCAATTGCTTTAAATTGAATGAAATTGCTTGGAGCTTTGTTTAGTGATTCAATTGCCAAATAATAACAAAGTCCATGTATAACCGGTTGAGTAGAACTTTGAATGAGATTTTGCGCAAGATCCAATATTCCAAACCATAACATATTCGGTAATGCAAGTGGTTCATTTCCGGTAATGTCATTTAAAATGCTTCCCGTGTTTCTTAAAGTCTTGAAGAGTTTATTTGATACTTCATCAAATTTAGTTTGAGAATCTAACATTGTTTTGTCTACAACATTATTCCACTCTATCTCTGAATAAATCCAAAAAGATTCCATTAAGATCCTTTCTCCAAACTTTCTACCAATTATCTTTTCATCACTTTCAGATCTATTTAAAAATTTATGTCGAATTGTCAACATAATTCTCCAATCTATATAATAAGAAGCGACTGGATATTTAAAACTTAAACCTTGACGTAATTGAGTAAGCATTGATAATATTGAACAATTATCATTTGGAAGAGCAACTCCAGGTGCTATAATATTTGTAATTCCTGGTGCAATATTTAGAACAGCCTTCAACAAATCTTTAGTTCTTCTTAAAATTTCTTGAAACCAAGTTTCATCATCACGCAGACTGTGTAGTGTATCGCGCAAGTGAATCAACAAAAAGTCAATATTATAGTTATGCTTTTCAATACCCTTGTTATCTTTGTCATCTTGTTGATTTGATGGATCGTACTTTAACTTAAGGCCGCTAACAAGTCCTTCTTCAATAACTTGCATGTTTTTACGATGAAATTCCGCAAATTTTGCTAAGGAATTGTAAATTTTATCCCGAATTTCTTTACCAAGGACTATCTGAGAAAAGCATATCTGTTCCAAAGCTGCGACCAAAGTTCGTAAGTGTAATTCCAATCTTGTAGCGATTGCCTTTGAATGATGGTCAAATAGTGTAGGATTGGCCAAACTTCTTAATGAATCTACTAAAGTTTGAGATGAAAATTCATTTTGTAGGTTTTCAAAAAGTAATTTTAGAGCATATAAAAAATTCGATTTTGTTAATTTTGTTAAAAGTTGTTCCACTTTTTCATCTGGCGTGGTATAACCTTCCTCCTCTAAATTGAGAAGGATATAATTTGATTCCATTTTAAATGAAATGTTCAAATTTCTTGGCACAGGTTCAGGTTTTCTTCTAAAATTTCCACTCTATTTATTATTATTTATTATTTAATAATATAAATATATAAACAATACTAAGCTAAGTTTTGATTCTCAAAGTTTAATTTGCCTGGCATGTGCTTCCTTCCATTTCTTTTTTTTTTTCCTTTTTTTTTGGACATTAAACTCCTTTTTTCATGTACTACAAATTTCTGAAATGAAAAATTTTAGCGTAAATACGGACATTACTAAAAAAAAGGTTAGATCAAAATTTTCTCTCACATTTTTAATAAGTTTGTAGTCCAAATGCGTTAATGTCCGAAATTGATCATCGGAATGAATCAATGTCAATAATTAAATTGCGCAGATTTTTTATTCAATTTATACTGAATTTTTACTGCAACTTTTTATTTTATATTATGTTTCAAATAAATTAAATTAACAAATTTAAAAAATTAATAATTTAAAATACTTGTATTTATAAAGCTTTATTTTTGTAAAAAACTTTAGGGCGTTTTGGGACATATCCGGAGTGTTCATATTGGGATGTGCATTATTGAGAGCTTACCAAAAATTTGCCTAATTCCTTAATGGATGTTGATCCTTGTTTAAGTAGATATTAATGTTAAAATTAATATAATCTCATTTTTTAAAATAAATAAATAAATCAATGTATAAAAAATACATTATTTACATAGCTGAATAATAGTGAATTTTTTTCATCAGTCAATTCTTATTAATAGACGATTGAATATTAAGAAAAATATTCAGGAAGTTAAAAACCACCTTTTTTTTAAAATGATTTACAATTGATAGAGTATGCTCAAGCGATAAATATTACCAATATTAAAGTAAAAAAAATGAAGCTGCTATACAACAACAAGAAAAAGTAAATATTTATTAAGTGCCAATAGTTGCTATGCTGTTTCAACAAAAGTTGCAAGTTCGTAAAATCATTAAAGGGATGGTATTGAAAGTTGAATTTAAAAGATTTTTATTTTTGGAGGATTTCTTATTAGCATGGCGAAGATTATTAGAAAAAAAAAAATTTTAATGTAGATCGGTAAAAGAGCATGCTCAAGTTTATAATTCTATTGATTTGTCGATTGATTGTGATACTTGAGCACAATGACATAACCAGCCAATCTCATTGAGGGAGATGCTTGAGAACTCTCTAAATTAAAAAAAAAAAATCAAAAATCGCAGGGGGTTAAAAAAAGAATACAAAAAATCAATAAAATCAATTAAATAAAATCTTAAATAAAAAGAATTCAATAAATAAACAAAATAAAATTAAATCAATATTAAAATCGCGGTATAAAAAAAAAAAAAAATAAATTCGCGGATATAAAAAAATATTTTAAATTTTTACAAAAAAAAATTTGAAATCAACAGAAAAATAATAAAATAATAAATACAAAATTAAGAAAATCAAATATAAATAAATAAAAATAATTATAAAATTAAAAAAAAAATAAAATAAAAAATAAATTTTGTACTTTAGCGAAATATAATTATGATAGATTTATGGATTTTCTCATAACCTATAACACAATGTAGTACTAGGAAATGATGGCGCTAAAACTGTCGAACAAAATTATTATAACTAACTCTACGAGTTTTTATTAAAAATTTTTCAACTTGAGCCAATCAGCTTGCTAATTTTAAAGGGAGGTCTTAACGTTTAACGGAAAATTTGCCCGTACTTTAATTTTTTTTTTAAAAAAAAATGGTGAGCGTACCATCGAAATCATGTGTAATTTTGCAAGCTTAATTTCGAAGTGCATTTACGAGAGTATGAGAGTTTCGCAAAGAACTAATCATTAGATCATTCACAAGCCTTATTCAAATTTTCACTTTTGATTTTATCGGGATTTCCTTTAATTTGAGTTTTGCAACTTTACAATGTGATGCAAAACGTAAACGTTTTATAATAATCTTGCAATTGTGTGAAGTGAGGCATCATCTAAAATTAAATTTTATCACATTATATTTAAAGGTCTTTATTTTCTTTTTTAACTCCAAGTCTATTATATATCCCATCATTATTGCAAAAAAAAAAGGAATCACCTTGCATTTCAACCACATGGCACTTAGTGATCGAAAGAAAGAAATTGTCATCTTTATCCATTGTACGAAGAAAAAAAATCACCTTTGTCTCCCGGTGATTAAATTTTTTTCAAAAGAAGGTATTTAGTTGATTGAAAAATTAAAAAAATAATGTAATTATTTTCAGCAATCCAATCATTTCATTTGGCGTTATAAATTCTTGACGATACGAAGGACCTATCTCATTTAACTAGCAATTCGACATTGAAGCAAGCAGTAAGATACTCTTCTCGTACATTTGGACATTCCCTTGCTCCATGTGCTCAAGGAACATAACTTCCAATGGCACGTTTTGAAGTAAAATAAAATGCTGTTCTTGTTGGTATTGTTAGTAGGGCCGCTGATGTTTCTGTTGTTTTCCGTCATTAATGAAATAGTTTCAAGAGCTTCTGTTATTGCTGCAACAGAAATTGCAGTGTTTGATTGCGCTGCTACAGTTTCTTTTTTAGTCGCTAAACTTGATGAATATTGAGTATTTGTCGACAATAGCTTATTAAATTTGACGTAAGTTCGGACTGAATTTTAATTCATTTAAAAGTAATTTACGTAATGAATTATATTCTTCAATAGAAATATTATTATTTGACATTTTGAAAAAAAGATTCCAATTATTATTGTTTTTTATTTATTTGAAGTCGTGCGTTGATATTAATACATCACAATGTAACATTGGGGTGTTCCATCAACTATGTAAATCAAAACATTGTTAAGTATCATATAAAAATTTACTATTAGAGATTTTTGTGAAGCATACATGTCAAACTAATTATTGGCTAATATTATTACGATTTTTCCTAATAAAAAATTCTAAATCCTTAACTTCGGTATATGTTAGCATTCAGACATTTTAAAACTGTAAATGAATAATTTATAACTTAAAAAAAATGTGATACCTCGATTTTTTAAAAACAACAAAGAAAAAATTTTTTATTTAGAGAGCTTGTACAAAAAGATTTATTTATTATTTCTTGAAGCGTAAATAATATCTTTATTTTGGAAAAAACGAGTTGTTACATGAAATAGACTATAATTTAGAATGTTTTTGTAAATTTGAAGCGAAGATATTAAAAAGAACCTAAAGTAATAAGTCTAAAATGTATAGATTTTAGTGAGAAGATTATTATAAAGCAAATTTAACCTAAAAGAATTACAAAAAAAAATCTAATAGTAAATATTTATATGATACTTAAAAATGTTTGATTTACATAGTTGATGGAACACCAATGTAACATGATATAATCCCTTAAAATGGAAATTAGACTCATTTTTTATCAGGTAGGTTGAAAAACAAAAAATACTAAATATACCGATTCAGGTTTCACAAGAAGTCTCGTAGATAAAAAAAAAAATATCTAGAAACGAATACACTAAATTTATTTATTTATTGATTTATTTATTTATTTATTTATTTAGCAAATGAGTATTCGAGTATTCTATTTTCAAATGAAACCCTAATATCTGAATGATATGTTAATTAGTTAAGAACGCGTCATTTCACTGAACATGCTGAACATTAACTTTATTTGGGCATGTCACCGACGATCCAATGTGGTAACCATTGAGTATATGGAAAACCGGTACGGTATGATTCGCCAGACCAGTACGGTACGATTATGCAGATCAGTATTTTTCGCGGGAAATTTGAATCGTACCGTACCGTACTGGTCCTATATATAAAGCATTATTATAGAACCAGTACGGTA
>CAJVPP010000258.1:0-38308 GCA_910592005.1 Funneliformis mosseae | reverse complement strand
TTTTGAACTTAATGAAATTGAATGGAATATAATTAAAGAAATCATATCTGTTTTAAAAGTAAATAATAACAATTTTCTAGTAATTTTTATTAAAATTAAAGCTAATATTCAAAACTTTACTATTTTACATAGATATTTATACGAGCCACTAAAGTAGTTTCTTCTGCAAAATACCCAATACTTGCTACTACTATACCAATATACAATTATTTACTTGATGAACTTGAAAATTATTGCGATAATTCAAGTAATAGTGATATAATAATTGCTGTCAAAGCAGGCCTGAAAAAGTTAAATATATATTATACTAAAACAGATGATACAACTATGTATACAGTTGCTACTGGTGAGTTAAATATTAAAGTTATAATTCGTTTTTTAATTTAGCTGTATTATAATGTCAAATAATTAAATTTTATAGTACTTGACCCAAGGTTGAAGCTAAATTATTATGAAGATAATAAATGGAAGCAAAGTTTTATACGTTTTGCTAAAGAGACAGTCCTTAATATTTACAATACCAATTATGCACCTATTGCTAATGAACACTCGGAAGATATTGATAATGATGAAAATGATGAATTTTTAGATCATCTTTTTGGTAAACAAAAAAAGAGTAAGGAAAATGAAGTAGAGTTATATCTTAAAACTCCTCGAGCAGAACGGAAGCAAGATATTCTTCTTTGGTGGAAGGTATATTTTCAATAATAAGTTGTATAATTTTTAAATTATCAGCTAACAAATATAGTATTCCTAGACACACGAAATGGCATTTCCAAATTTAGCCAAAATGGCTAGAGATTATCTTGCTATTACGGGTAAATAGGTTTATTGCATACAATTATTTATAATAATACTATTAAGCATTAACTGATAAACTACTTTATTCAAGCTACAAGTGTTCCAGTAGAACGAATATTTTCTGGTGGAGCTGATTTAGTAGCAACAAAAAGAAGCAGCCTTAAAACACATACTATTCGTGCGTGTATGTGTTTGAAATCTTGGTGGGCATGAAAGTGATTTAGACTGGTCAATTTTAATTGAATAAATAAAAAACATTATTAAAATGTAACTTGTCAATTAATTTTACTATTGTTTTGCCGAACTTAATAAAATTCATATAAATTCGGTTTAACCCGGGTTATTCGAGTCAAATTACAGTCGGGTCGAGTCGAGTTCGGGTTACATAGTTGACCGACCCGAAAATTCGAGTCGGGTTACATGAATATTCGAGTCGAGTTCGAACATCCCCTCAAACCAGACCTAACCCGACCTGTACGGAGCACTAGCGAAAACCTTTTTGTGTAAAATTAAAAAAAAAACTATTTTTAATATTCATATCTTTCCATTATTTATTAACATACCTTAGATGGAATTGTTGTATGGTTTACAAATTCATCCAATATGCTTTGGGTTTCAACCATTAAATTCTTTGCTTTTTTGGGGTTTTTCTCTGAATGATTACGTTCTAAATGACGCCAAAGATTTGTTGTATTGGAATCACCAATCTTGCGAAACCATGTTTTATCCCTAAAATTTAAGAGATTAGATTTATAATTAATTTTTTTATAAAAATGTTTATGAATATTTAAGCAAATTTTTATATTTTTTCTAAAATACTTACGGGCAGTTTAAGCACTTAACCACTTGATGAGTTTTTGCATTTTTGTGTTCTTGTGGAAGTTCTTTTTCTTCAAAAAGTTCTCTAGTAAAAAGTTCACTTCTGAGAGAAGGGCGCTTTTCAAGAGTTGTTTTCTCAGCCTCGCTCATTTTCATACACAAATCACAAATAAAGTTAGAAATTAAAAAACACGTAACATAAACATTTTAAATTCAAGATCATCAAAATATTGATTAAACCCGGGTCAACCCGGGGTCAACCCGGGTCAAGCAAAGGTATGACCTAACCGACGGGTCGGGTTGAATATAGGACTCGTGTCAAATAATGATAAACTCGATTCGGATTTTAAACACGAGTCAGGTCAAATGACCTGGGTTGACCCGACCCTTTCGGAACACTACTCACAATACAGTAAAAAGAAGGGAGTGTATGCTTCCTCCAACCATTTTTCTAGAAATAGTTTTACTAACATCCATTTTCTTATAACTACCCACAGCGTGATCATTTATCTTTAATTAAAAATTCTTACATACATGGCCATCGTTGGCCATTCTTCCTTACGCAATAATAACTATTTGTCATACGTTTACTATCTTTTAATTAGGTGACAATGGTAATTCTACTAGTGATTATTACTGGAGCCTAACAGAATGACCGGGTTGGTCTGGTAAAATTTGGGTTTTGTACTTTTTATTTTATTAGGCAGCTTTTTTTTATTTTTCTACTTCTGTACCTCCTTAGAGGATTTTCATGTATATTTTTACTGAATATGGTTATACTTAATAAATAAAAGCATTACTGCGACTTTAAAAAAAATGTGATTGGATTGGGACGATTTTGAGCTTGTTTGAAAGATAAAACCTACTGAATCTGCATATCAAATTTGATATGTCTCAGTCTGATGTATGTCGAGATATTCGCGTTCAAAGTTCGTCACGGGAATATCGAAACTTTGAAATTAAAAAAATATATTTTTTTTCAATTATTTCTATTTTATTTTATCCTTCGGTCTTTTATTTTTTATATATATTTTTATTTCTTTTATTCTCCTCGGCCTTTTATTTTTTTAATTTTATATTTATATATATTTTTTTAATTATCCCCTCCGGTCTTTTTTATTTTTAACTTTTTTTATAATATATATTTTTTAAAAAAATTCCTCCCTTTCCCCGGTATTTTTTTTATTGATTTTTTTTTTAAAATTTTTCTCCTCACAGCAATTTTTTATTATTTTTTTTTGATTATTTTCCTTCCCTCTCCCGAAATTATATATTTTTTTAGTACTTTTTTTCTTTTATTTCTTTAATATTTTACCAGATTTTTCTTTTTTTTAGTACTTTTTTCTTTTATTCTTTTAATATTATTATTATATCCCCGATCTTTGCCCAGTCTTTTTCTTTTTATTTTAATTTTTTTATTTTTTTTTGTTTTACCCCATCACGCGTTATTTTAATTTTTACTGATTTCTTTTTTTATCGTTATTTTTTTTATTTAATATATTGGTTTTTTTATTTTTTCTCCCCTTCAGAGTCTTATTTTTTTTTTTTCTATAATATTTTTTTAGTATATTGTTTTATTTAAAAAAATTCTTTAATTCTCCCTCCCAGTCATTTGATTTTTTTTTATTTTTATTTTTATAAACCTTTTATTTTTTATTTATTTATTTATTTTATTTTATTTTTTTTATTTTTTTTTATTTATCATTTTTTTTATTTTTTAAATTTTATTTCTTTTTTGGTTTTATTTTTTTTCATTTTCGTGCGATATTACTTTGTTTTATATTTTTTTTTATTTTATTTTTTTCGTTTTTATTAGTTTTTTTTTTAATTTCGTTTCTTTTTATTTAGTTTTTTTTTATATTTTTTTAATTTCCCCCTATCGTTTTATTTTTTTTCTTTTGTTTCGTTCATTTTTCTTTTATTTTTTTTATTATTTTTTTACTATTATTATTTCTTTATTTTTTATTAGTACTTTCTTTCTTTTCAGTTTTTTTTTTTTTAATTTTGTATTTTTTTTTAGTTCTTTTTCTTTTTATTTTCATTTAGTTTTTTCATTCTTACTTCTTCTTTTTCTCTTTTTTTTTATTTATTATTTATTGTTATTTTCGTTTAGAATTTAGTATTTTATAACTTTTTTCTTTTATTTTTTATTTCTTTTTTTTTATTTTTTTCGTTTTTCTTTTCTTTTTATTTACTATTTCTTTTTTATTTGCTTTTTCGCCCTTCATTTTTTTCAAAAAATGAAAACAAAAAGAAAGAAACAAAATGAAAATAAAAAAAATAAAAAATAAAAAATAATTAAAATAAAGATTTCGCCAGATCTCGGCAATATGTTTGTTTTATATATCTCGTCGCAATTTTTGTTTATTGTTTTTTCCATTTTAGGTGATCGGCGGTTTCACGACCCGTCCGAGGAGGTATTTTGACATTTTTTATAATGAGGAGATCACTTCGTGACAAAAAAAGGGTAAAGTTTTAAAGATCATTTAGGTTTAGTTTGATTGGGTTAGAGTGAAATTGAAGTTTATTTGGATTAAGATCAGATTAGAATACAGAGATATGATTGGATTGGATTAGATTGTATTGTTGTTTATTAAATTAGGATTAGGTTAGGATGAACTGGATTAAATACAATTGTATTCATACATATTATATTAAAATATAATTTAGGTTATGATTTAATTATGATTTGGTTATAATTAAATTAGAAGCATTTTACGATTATATAAGTAAATTCATTTATTTATATAACAATAGACAATTTTTTCATCTCTTATAATTAAACCTTAGCATCACCAGAAAATATATTTATTAATAAATAAAAATATAATTTTAAAAATGTATTATAAATCACTAATTTATAATTATTTAAATCAAAATTGATTATTTTATAAATTCTTTTATAAATGATATTAAAAAAATATTTAAATATTAAAAATATTATAAATTAATTAAAATTTATAATTTCTATCAAATTATATATTAAAGTTCAAGACTTTTAATAAAAAAAATCGTAAATGTAGCTAAATTTATATAGAAATAAACTTTAAATAACTGATGCTATATTTGATCAGATTTTTGGCTAAATAAATATTGATACAGATAATAATATGTCAAATAAGAAATCTTAACAATAAGAAACAGAGGTATAATGATATAACAAATATTATAATAAGTCACATAATAGAATACAACTTAGCCATTTGATAACTAAAGCTATTAATATCACTTTATGTGATTAGAAATTGATTTTAAGTAATAGATAATTAAAAAATGATATATGCAATAAATATTTACAACCAATAATAATTTTTAATTTTACATATTGAGTCAAATTAATTATTAAGACAATACTAAAATATATTATTATTATATTATTTTTTATAATAATACTTGAGATTTTGCTATTAGAATCACCATATGGTATTGTTATATTAATTTTATTAAAAAAATAATTTTGAAATTTAAATACAATATTTTATTACAAAAATTATTTTTAATGAAAATTCTTTTTTTAGCAACTTTAAAAAGGAAAATTAATTTTAATTATTTTCAATAAAATGATTTATTGAGCTTCAGACCATACATTAATAATAGTTTTAAATTAAATATTTTAATTAAAAATTTTGTATATAGAAAGGGGCCGAAACTTTTTAAATAATAATGTCGATGAGGTAAATTAAATATGTCACGAGGGTGGGAAAATTTTGAGGAGATGATCGGCATAGCCAACCCGGAAACTTGTAACAACGTACGCGTATTTAGGTAGACATGTTATTTGTATTAAATTAACAGAATATTTGTAGTGACTTTCGTTCGGAATGTTAAAAAACAACCGACATTGATGCTAAATGTAAATAAACTAGTAATTTACCAAAACACGATTATAACAAATTTGATAATATATCTTTTTATTATTAATTTTTTTCACTTTTAAATGTTTTAGTAAAAAAAATAACCTTTCAATATTTATAACATAAAAAAATAAAATTGTATAAAATTATCAAAAGTGAAAAAATAAGAATTCATCGTTCGATTATATTCAATTATTTAGCCAATTTTAAGTTCTCATCAATTACATTGAGGGCGTTGATGGCAGCTAATTTTTTAGCCTCCGATTTATTTTTTGCCGTCCCTTGAGGGTAAGTCTTATTATTAATGACAACTTCAAAAGTAAACTGAGGTTGAAGAAATTTCTTTTCAACTTCTTTATTTTCAACTAATTTATATTGAGGTATACCAAAGAATCTTCTCTGTGACCACGTTTGAAGTTTATTAATTGGATCTTCATAAGGTAAAGCCTTAAGAGATACATCTTGAGGACCGATAATAGATTGAGAAGTATTAGTATTTTCCTGTAAATTCCGTCTTTCCTGAAGAAGTTTCTCAACTTTTGGTACTAATAAGGGTTTCATAAATTCCATTACTTCCAGAAAATTTTCTCCAGAATCCAAAAATACGGCACCGATGTAAGCTTCAAAAACGTCTTCTAAAATCTTTTCATTATTTCTTGCGTTAGAATATAAAGCACCTTTTCCTAGTTTCAACCTTTTTTCCAATCCTAAATCTAACGCAAACTCTGCCAAAGTTTGTTTGCAAACTAACTTTGCTTTAATCATCGTAAGTTCTCCTTCATTTTTACACCTATTATACAAATAATTTGACATTACAAGGGATATAACTGAATCTCCCAAGAATTCTAACTTCTCATTATGATTTCCGCTCATCGGATTTTCGTATGCGTACGTTTTATGCGTCAACGCTTCGTTTTGGAGATTTACATTTTTGAACCTCCTATCCTGAAAAATTGATTTTGACATTTTTTTTCTTCTTAAAAAGAAATATTTGAAAGGTGAGAAGTATTTGACGAGAAAGAGTGATTTTACTTTCAAGAGTTGAGACCATTTATATACGTGTTCTAATCGATTCAATTGCCAAATTGAGAGACAAAATCATTTTTTATTTTTGGGCATGATGTCGATCATGAATTTCATATGGTTACACGATTAGGCGCAATGTTTATATGCGTTTTTGTTTATTTTTTTTGTTCAATAACTTTATATTGTATGGTACGCATGATATGTACGTCATTTATTCGTGCTATAAATTTGGTTACACATAATAAATTGCTTGCATATAGTAATATAATAAAATTACTGAAGAAAAAGTTCCGTATAAAATGTTAAGCCAAGTAATATTCGTCTTTGAGAAACATGGTCCGTCTGTTAAATCAACAATATCGGAAGGATAACAAAATGCACTTCTCGAGATGTTTTAGAGTGAAAAGAATCATCTTTGCAGGGAATTGCAGATCAATTGAAATACAGCATGCCATGCATATGCACTTGTCAGATGATCGAAACACAATCATAGATTTCGAGCTACACGAAGTTGAGGCAATGGATCATCCATTTGCAGATTTAGCAAAATCGGAATATTTGACATAAAAATCTTATGAAATATATATTTTTAGGTATCTGACAGTTCGAATA
Source organism: Funneliformis mosseae (assembly GCA_910592005.1). Classification (NCBI taxonomy): domain Eukaryota; kingdom Fungi; phylum Glomeromycota; class Glomeromycetes; order Glomerales; family Glomeraceae; genus Funneliformis; species Funneliformis mosseae. The sequence continues at coordinate 31,196 of CAJVPP010000258.1, read as the reverse complement.
AAATATAAATACCATGCATGAGTTTTTTTGTAGGCAAAAATATAAGTTCTAAATCACTTTCTTCGTTTCGTCATTGTGACATGAAATCACGTGTTCGATGTTGTCAAATTTCTAAAAATATCTGTTACATATTTACTTCGGTGAATATATAGGATATGAATATAATTTCTAAAACTCTATATAATCACTATTATATAATAAATGACTAAGAGGTTTATACTTATATTTGTAAAATTTATAAATTTTACCTATATTTTTTATTATTTAACAATAAAAATTAATTTGTTATGATCATTGAATTTAAAATATTAATATTATGGAAAATTCATTTAATTAAATTTAATTTTATATTTTATTATACATTAAAATGTCTATGTAAAAATATGTTACATGTGGATACTATACTAGTGTTTCATAAAAAACAGTTCAGATCAAGTTTAAAACATATTTAATTTCAAACTCATTAATAATTATAGAATTTGAATTAGATTTGATTTAATAATTATTCAACTCAGATTCGACTTGATCTAATTATTATACAACCTGAATTTAATTTAAATTTTCAAAAGTAATATTAATATAAAAGTTTGTTTTATTTTAAAAATTTATTTTTTTAGTAACTTTGCTGTCAATATAAAATTTTTCTTAAGCCTTATATATTTATTGTGCAAAGACATTATAATTTTAACAATATATTGTATATGTATTTAATAATGTTTTATAAAATAAATAGTAAATAATATATATATTTAATAAATTGTATAATATGTCTTATAAAATATAAAATGAATTTTAAATAGCTTATATAATACATATAATAATATATTATAAAATATAAAATAAATTCACATTTTTAAAACTGATATAAACAAACATCTTAAAGGATTTTATGAAATTTTATGTGAAATTTACGAATTATTAAAAATTGTCTTGTATAGCTTTATTAATAATAAATAAAATTAGTATTGTAATATAATAAAGAAAATCAGTAATATTTAGCAGTTTTAATTTTTATTATAAATAATATAATCAATAATATTACAATAGTAAATATAAAATAATGTGAATATTTAACTATCAGGTTTTAGTTCATGTTTTTTCCAAATCCTCCATAACTAAAGCTCCGAATGGTTCAGATTAATCCGAAAATTTTCAGTTCAGATCAACTTCAGTTTGGTTTCAGATTGCAAAAAATTCAATCCAAAAATTTTTGTTCAGTTCAGATTTTTTTCAGATTATAAATCTAATCCGAACAGAAAAAAATCTGAATTTAACCGAAAATTTTGGATTAATCTAAAATTTCAGATCATTTAGAATGATTAAATTTATCGTTCATTTAGAATAATTAAAATTATCATTCCAAACAAATGATAAGAAAATCATTAAATTAGGATGATTAAATTATCATTCTAAAAGAACAATAAAAGAATCATTCATTTGAAACGATTAAAGTTATCATCCCAAATGAGTGATAAGAAAATCATTTGATGAAACAATTAAATTATCATTCTAAAAGAAAGATAAAAGGATCATTCAATTTGAACGATAAAAGAATCATTCAATTGGAACAATTAAATTATCATTTCAAAAGAATGATAAAAAAATCGTTCATTTGGAATGATTATAAATGATAAGAAAATAATTCGAATGAAATAATTAAATTATCATTCTAAAAGAACGATAAAAGGATCGTTCAATTAGAATGATGAAATTATCATTCCAAATGAACGATAAGAAAATCATTCAATTAGAACAATTAAATTATCATTCTAAAAGAATGATAAAAGAATCGTTCATTTGAAATGATTGAAGTTATCATTTCAAATGAATGATAAGAAAATCATTCAATTGGAATGATTAAATTATCATTCTAAAAGAATAATAAAAGAATCATTCATTTGCAACGATGGAGTTATCATTTCAAATGAACGATAAGAAAATTATTCGATTAAAATGATTAAATTATTATTCTAAAAGAATGATAAAAGGATCATTTAATTGGAATAATGAAATTATTATTCTAAACAAACGAGAAAATAATCATTCCAAACAATTCAAAATTTCAGATTAATCTGAAATTTTCAGTTCAGTTTTGGATTGGCCTATAATCTGAACAGAACTGAACCATTTGAAATATTATCTATAACTATGATCACAATTGCAATTACAACTATGACTATGATCATGACTTGCCATTGAAAAATTTAATGAATTCAAATCAATTTTATTAGCGAAATTTGTAGTATTATTATGAAAAAGAATAAGTTTGCAGGTTATATAATCAGAGTTTTGACTTTATTTAAAGCTGGTGTATTTGAAAAGTGTGGATTCTTATTATATTTTATAATATTAATAATATGTATTCTAATGGTAGTTGGAATAAACAATCTAAATACATTAGTCATATTCAGGTTTTCATTTCACCATTCTTCATTAACTTGTGTCATTAAATTCTTAAGACTAAAAAATAACTGTATCATCTATATATGACCCAAGTTATCAATACTTGATATACTATCTATAGTAATCCTAATAAACTAACAATCTATTAAACAACTTATGGTTATATATTTATAAGAATTGAAATAAAACTTGCCTGTTATTATAAATATAATCTTTAGCATATACTCTGAATTTAGTATTTAATCAAGTATTAATGATCTGCATAATAAGCATATATTATTAATCTAAGAAAGGAAATTGTTTAACTAATTTCAACAAATTCAGAGGCTACCATTTTTGCCAATGTAATATGCAGAAAATAGAGGATCACAGACTCTCAAAAACATAATCTTTGTTTCATTAACTAAAGTCGCCAACATTTCTGATTTTACCTATAAAAATAATTGTTTTAACAATGCAAATAAAAAAATTATAAACAATAGTATCAATATCATACTTGATTTGTTGAAATATTCAATTGGGAGTTGTTTGCATTTTGCAAAGTTGATAAAATTAACGTTGCAAATTTTTGATACCTTTGAGTAGAATTTGCATAATATCATCAGATTCGTTTATTTTTTGATACTGTTTTACTCAATTTAAAATTACATATTATAAGACATGCTTTATCATATTTAGATCAGGATTTTTAAAAAGAGAATCATCATCTTCGTTATCTTCATTTAAAATAGATTGATCATTATATTTTTACTAAATACAGTTTCAGGTTCCACCACATCAACATTTTCTTTTATATTAATAAAAACAATTAAAATTACCTCTACTTTTGTGTTATATATATTGTATTAATAAAAGCTAAACTAAGTATATCTAATTTTTCAACATTCGGTACTAATTTTTCAATATTTAACACTTTCATTTTATAGTATTTAAGATTTGATTCTTGTACAGTTTGACTATTAGAGCTTTGACCTTTAGAACTTCAATTTGAAATAGTATTATAATATTTAGCAAAAGACTTGATATTATTAAGAATTTTAGGCTTTAAACAGGTACCTTTTTTTATTATTATTGGGATGGAATACCTTAAAAAGATAGAAAGTATATCAATAATAGATTATTAATCAATTTAAAAATATTCTTTATATAGGATTAATTAATCAATCATATGATAAGTCATATAGTATAAATATCATTGATCTTTTTTTATCTTTGATCTTTTTATCTTTATTCTTTTAATTTTAAAAAATCCAAACAATAGATTTTTCTCATGCCAAAATGATTTAATTTCAAAAATATATACTGTATCTGACTTTTCGTAAACTACTCAGTTTATAATGAAAGCCGAAATCTTTTGTAATGTTATAAAAAAGAACTAATTTACTTATTCCTTCAACTTCAAGTACAATACATACAAAAACTGATATAACTTATAACAATGATCTCATGAACAATGAAAAACGTATCCCAAAATATTTTACTAATATTAGAAATACATCACTTAATATGCATGATAATTATGATAATTGTAATTATTCTAATAATCAAATAAAAATTGTATAATAATATATTAAAGGATATTAATGATAGTTTAATGTTAGAGAACTCTTTTTTAAATAATTTGATTTGACTAACAATAACTCAAATAACAATGATGATTACATGAATATTAATTTTTCAAATGATGATAATAATAATGATATAAATATTGATCTAGCTGATAGTTATCTGAATAATAATAATGATAATACAAATGTTAACATAGTTGACGATAATTCTAATAATAAAAGTTCTAGTATTAACCTGGCTGATAATAGCTTAGATGATGATAGCTCAGATGATAATTGGTCAAACAATGATAATAATAATAATTTTACATATAATGCAGATGGTAATTGTCATTTTTATGATAATAATACTGAATTACCAAGATATACAGATGATGTGAATCTTACTTTTCAAGTCTTACTGCCATATAGATATTATATAGTTTACAAAAAATGGAATAGGTAATGTATGAAATTTTAATTTACTTGCTCAAATTCTTATTAATTATCATAATTTACAACTATAATATTATAGGATCGCATGCATATCAAGAACTTGTTAAAATTATATGACATCTGGATTTTAAAACTAAGCAAATTCCTTATAATATTACAACTTTGAAAAAGATTCATAGAGAATTACCCTTATTAACTATTACCAAAAAATTCATTACAATTGACTTAAGAAACACATTATCAAAGACTTTACTACTTAAAGAAATATATTCATTTTTGATTAAAGGTCATATTCATCACATAATCAACAACCTGATGTTGATGCCAAAGTTGAAATATAGCATAAGAATTTATGAAAAGAATCTCCATTGTTTGGCGAAATGTCAATCATAATAAATAATGAAAAGAATGAATTAACTTACTTTATTTATATGTATTTATAACCTTGTATATATATTATATCTAATCCTTTTATAAAGTTATATTTAATACTAGTAATTGTATAGAATACAGAGAATTACAAAATTGATGAGTGATCAATCATATAGGTAAAATCACTAGTGTAATAATAACTGACATGTTCATTTCTAATCAATAGCTTCATATACAGTTTACAAGAAAATTTAATAAGCTACTTGATATTTTAAAAAGTAATGAAAGATATCAAAGGTCACAAATAAATAATGAGCTATGGTTAGAAGATTTAAGAAAAATAATCAATGTTCAGAACATAATTCATCATATTTATGTATAGATCAAAAATAATGACAGCCACATTTCATCAATTTCTGAATTTACGATTCAAGAGATTGTGTATACTTTCAATAGTTATCATAAAATCTAATATATTTCTTTACAACATAAATTGCTCGTGAAATATATAATTGCATCTCAATCATCATTAAATCAAAGCTCTGAATTTGATCAATTCAAATATTTGATTATTTATCTAAAATTTGATTAGATATAGATTGATCTATTTATATCACTAAATTGGTCAAATAAATTATTGGATATCTGGTGAACAAATTAAATAGATAATTACCAAAAATCCAGTCAATTCGACTTTAATAAGCATAAATTTTTTTATTTATTTTTTATTTTATTTTTTTAATTTTTTTTTAATAATGATAATATTAAATCTACATATTATATCACTTACATATTCACTCTTACTCTCACTCACTCACTCCCTCTTTTTTTTTCCTTTCTTTTAGACCTTTTATTTTGAAATAATTGAAATTTTGACTTGGATAGCTTGAATTCAATAGTAAGTGTAAAATTCTTTCTTTTTTTATCTTATAAATATTACTAACTTTTATTTTATTTCTTTTCTTTAGAGAATGTCTTTTTGGACCTAGATTTTAGCTGGGCTATGAAAATAAGTTAGTGTTATTATTTTTTCTTTGTCATTGAAAACATCATTAATATTTCTTTTACTTCTATTCTTTAGAAAATGCCTTTTTGTACTGGATTTTAGCTTAAATATGATGATAAGTTAATGTGAAGAATTGTTTTTGATTTTCTTTGTCTTTAGAATACCATTAATATTCTCTTTTTATAGATTTTTTTTGTTTTTCTTTACTTTTAAAATGCTATTAATATTCTTTTTACTTTTTTACTTTAAGAAATGCCTTTCTGAATCTGGATTTTGGCTTGAGTTATGAAGGTAAGGTAGTGTGAAAAATTGTTTTTTTTCTTCTTTATCTTTAGAATACTATTAAAATTCCTTTTGCTTCTTTCTTTAGAGGATGTCTTCCTAGACTTAGATTTCAGCTTGGACTATAAAGCTAAAGTGGTGTGAAGGATTGTTTTATTTCTTTATCTTTAGAATATTATTAACATTCCTTTTGCTTCTTTTCTTATGAGTTTTTTATTTTTCTTTATCTTTGGAATACTATAACATTCCTTTTACTTCTTTCTTTAGGGAATGCCTTCCTGTATCTGGATTTTAGCTTGCGTTATAAAGGTAAGTTAGTGTAAAGGATTGTTTTTGTTTCTTTATTTTTTTTTTGTTAACATTTCTTTTACTTCTTTTCTTTAGAAAATATCTCCTTAAACTGTGATTTCGACTTATATTATAAAAAGAATAAATAAATTTCACTTTTTTTTGATTTAAGAATGATACGATAAATATTTTTTTGATTTTGACATAAAATTTACATAAACTTTAAATAGTTAATTAAAAAAGGATAGATCTGTGTTTGTAAAACAAAAAATAACAACTTAATTAAAATATTCTATAAATTTTTATATAAAGTTTGTTTTATCTAACTTTAAAAAGATTAGTTATTTTATAATAATATTTGTTACATATACTCCTTTTTTTTAATTTTATACATACTTTTTTTTTTTTACATATGCACACACTTTTTTTTTAATTATTTTTTTTTTGTAAAAAGTTTCACGTTTTTATAATAAATTTTTAATAAATTTATAAAAATGGATTCAAGTTCTATTGAAATAATCAAAATAATTCAAATAAAATTCAAAATAAGAAGAGGTTTACAAAAAAAGAAGTTGATTTTGGGATTAGTTTATATCTAATGATGGAATTACTAACTGTTAAGTAGAGGTTATCACAAATAAAATATATAGTAGAAAATATTAACTTAAAAGTTTAATAAACATCTTAATAAACCATTTAAGTAGTAAGCATCAAATAACTAAAAAAATAATTAAGCAAAACTATGTGATAAGAAATAAATTAATAAATAGTAATTTATTTATTTAAATTTAATAATTTAGTATTAATTAATTATTTAATATATTTTTAGTCTCAAGAATCTCATGAGTTAAGAGTTATATTATATAAGGAGCTTATCAAATTGAACTTTATAATTTATTAATTAGTTAGATAATTTTTGATACTTAATCTTTAAATATTACACAATCAGAATCTTTTGATATTTCAAATATTAAATTAATTAAGCAAACCATTCAAATTGCTTATAATCATATACTTCTCTTAATTCAAAAATTTATTGAAGATAATGTAATTTTAGCTAGTTTAACTACTGATATATAGACTGATAGAAATAGACTGAGATTTTTAGATGTTACTTGTTCTTTCTTAAATAAAAATTTTATTATTCATAAAATTATTCTTACAATTAAACATATTAAATATTCTCATAATGCATACAATATATATTCTTTTGCTAACATTCTGTTAAAATTTTTTTTTAAATCTCTCTCTAAATTTAAAACCATATCTTCTAATAACCAGATAAACACAGAAACTTCTTCTTTATCTGATAAAATATCTTGAAAACTTTCTTGCATTGATCCATCTTGCTGGCTAAAAAATCTCTCTAACTTTTGGGTTTCCTTTGCTACTTTTGTCTATGAGCTACTAGGTTCCTATTTGTTATAATAAGTTGACTTTGGTATTTTACTTACTTTATAAGAACTGCATTTTTCTTTTTCTAATTTGGCATCCAGTCTCTACTTCAATCTAAAATCCACCTTCAAAAGTCTATTCTATATATCTTATTCCGCTTCTAAATCAATATCATTTTCCCAATCACTTATCTCATCATTTTTCTAATCTCTTTCGCTAAAAGTATTATCCAAATCCATCTTTAATTATTCTTCTAATATGTTCATTTCTGCATTATTCTCAGCTCTAAAAAATAAATATTAATTTAAATAAATGTATCTTTTCTTATAAATACATTAAATAATTTAATAAACCTACTTAGTTTTTGTGCTAAATTTTCATTTCTTATTGCGATTTTTGTTTTTTACTGCAGCTTTTTTTTTGTAAGTCAGGGCATGCTTGAAGAAGAAAATTTTTTTAAAAAAAAATTGACTAATTGATTTGTATTATATCGTATTACATATATTTCATTAGGTAATTTTCACGTAATTAAATTTTATTGGGTAAAGTCAATGCCATATAATAAGATCAATATCTGAAATTTGAACACTTTATAAGAAAATCATAATTTTCAATCGCCTAAAACTCAAAAACTTTCTAATCAATTAAATACTTGAAATTATAACTTTTATTCTTCATTGTTCACTCTATAATTATTGTGAATAAACTTTTCTTTATAGCATATAAAACAAAAGTTTTAGGATTTTAAAATCAGTCAATTTTATTTCTATTTATAGATGATCTGCACTATACTAAAAAAGATAGCAGAAAAATATTAAATAAGATTGTGGCTAGAGCTCTGAATCAGATTAGGTCGATCTGTTTACCTGACCTGAACTGATCTGAAAATTTAGGTTGGATCAATAGATTTTTAGGTTGATGTCAGGTCAGGTCAACAAGTTGAACTGATCCGATCTTAACTGATAAAAATTCATGTTAACCAATCATTCTTCTTGAATAATTTATTATTGTTAAATTAGAAATAACAAAGTTGATTAAATAAATTAATAATTGTTTATTATATTATTATTTATATTAAATATTTTTTTTTTTTTAAAGTGCGGTAGTTTCACATAATCTTTATTATGATAAAAGTATGATATAGAGTAAAATACAAATCAAGAAGAAAAAGTAAAAATCTCATACAGAAAAGCAAAATTAGACTATAGAAGACTGATTCTGCACTCTCCCAGATCAATTCTAACCTAAGCTAAAACTATCACTTCTGAGTATTTAATCGAAAAAAAACAGGAGAAGGCTTAGTCACTACTGCATCAAAAATTCGTCCAGTGGGATTCTAGTTGCACTATGATGTTTATTAGATCAACGTTATTATTATTGGTAAGAATATCACGAGGAAGATCAAAACCTAAAGAGGTGAAATTGTCCTTTATATCTTGAAGGTTAATGTTGACAGCTTTCTCGATGGCAGATTGATGGATACACCTTTCAATCCAAAAATGTTGTGATTCTTCATAAATGAAGTGTATGAGGGATAAACATGCAGCTAAAGCTGTAGGCATGTGTGAAAGGTTTTTATGAATAAATTTAAAGAGGGAAGTAGGAACAATGCCTTTAATGAGAACCACAAAGAAAAAGGATGTTGAGAGGTTCCACCAATTAAAATTATCAATATCATTCGAATGTACATTAGTAATGACTCTAAGGTAGTTTTTAACTCGTTGAATGAGCAGTTTCATTTAATAGTCGATCATCAGACAGGTCTATATATAGAAGAAGTTCTCGTTCGCAGCCTCACATCAGGAGCATAGAGCTGAGGGCGGGAAAAAGGACGGATGTCTAATTTTCAGAATTTCAACTGTAAGAAGCATTTCCAGCAACCATTGGAATTTTTTCATTCTTGTACTAGAGGCTACATATGATGTGTGATTGATAGCGATATTATTATTGAAGCAGAAAGAGGTAATGAACTAATTGATTTTGAAGAAAGAGTGATATTTGTTGATTACATGCAAGGATAAAATTTGCTGAAGATGCTTGTATCGGAAGATGTCCTTTACAAATTGTCTAACTGGAAGAAGAATAAGCTGGTTGTTATAATTAAAGAAGCTTTGTGGAGTAACCATCGTATTAAGGTGTAAAATGAAAAGAGTGAGAGCGTCTTTTACCATAGCGTCTACCTTGTTGTTTAAAAGATTGTTTGAATGTACTTTGACTTTTATTAAATAGATGTCAAGGTTGTGCACAGAGATTACTTTGAAAAGACAAGACCAATATACAAAATTGTTGATTTTCAGAAAAGGTCTGAAGGTGGGAGACTATTTCTTAAGGAAACTAAATTTGTTGAACTGTGATATGATAATAGCTGAGTCAGTATAGACTCTGACTTTGCAATTTGGAAGAGCAATCAGGAGTGCTATAAAGAGGGCTGCAAATTCAGGTATTGATGATAACGGAAAGCTGAAGGCTAAAGCAATGCTAAAGGAAGCCATAGGCGAATTTTGGTAGGATTGTAACCAAGCAATCCCCATTTTGATTGAAGGGAGACTGACGTCTTTAAGAGATCCGTCAGTGTAAAATTCTAACTCAGTAGCAGAAACAAAATTAGAGGAAAGTGTTAGTAGTTTTTCTTTGTGAGGAGAAGGAATAAATCTATCTATACAAGAGCTATATATAGGGAGAGGAACAGAGGGCAGTACATTTAAGATATGGGGCTGAGAGGATGCAATGCACAAGTCAAAGCTAGTTCATTCAGAGCATCAACGGATAGCGCTATGAAACTGAAACTTTCATAATAAATATTGTGAAAGGCTGCACAATATACACGAGGGATACTGACTCAGCAGCATGATCTGTTTGTTAGAGGTGCATTTTGATTATGCAGGAAACAGCGGAAACATGGGATCAATTTAGTACTGTGATCGGTTGCTTTTTCAAAATTATAATGTATAAGATGCAAAGTATTTTAGTCAGCATGGGTAATGCATCCAATGACAAAACTATTGAGATTGAATATCCAACCCACCACGTACAATCTATAACCAGGAGTAAGATGTTGTTGCTTCAGTGTGTAGTCATACATTAGGTTATGCAGAAATATTCTGGTAATGAATCTATCTGGTGATGGTTATAAGTAATGTTTCATGATAGTAAACCATTTGGGGTTCTAACGAACCTTGTATGTTGGTGCGTAATGTGAATAAGGTCTTTGTAAGAGAACATGTAATTACCAGCACAATTGACTAACTGTTCAGCATAAAGAACTGAGCATTTTCTGAGATCTTAGACGTGATTTCTATAGATAGACGTGATGAGGTCTGAAATCGGGGTGGTACCTCCAGATATCAGATTATTTGAGCTTAACGGAACGCTAAGATTAATGTTTAGTTTGTTAAGGATACTAAGCAGAGCCAGGAGCCAGTCATCTTTAAACCTTTGGGTATTGTATGACCAACGTACCAGAGGATTGATGTATAACCATTCCTGGGTTTGCAGTTGTCTGATATAAATTTTGAATGTAAGGTCTAATAAGTTGATTTTGAATAAGTCTTTGGTGGATAGAGGTAATGTTGTAAAAATAGTGTGATAGAAAAAGCGATGACAGCGTTTTTTTTTTTCTTTTACAGGAGGATGAGCGATTATTGGCGATTGTAGCAGAATTGGGTGTGAAACATTGGAAGTTAATTGGAATCAGACACGGAATAAGAGATGGAAAACAATGTCGAGAACGGTATCTTTATTTTTAAAATTTAATCCATGCCTCCTCCATTCACCGAATTGTATTAATTTCGTGCATCTTCCTAAATTAAAAGGTGGCATAATCATCTCAACCCAGAATGTAAGAGAAACTCGGTTTCCTTTCGATCGAATTTCTGCATAGTAATTAAATTTCTTGCATTTATTTAATTACACGATTAAAGTAATTTACGGACCCCTAACTCCCGAAGAAGACGAACAAATATTGACCTACTACTCTGAAATGGGAACAAAATGGGCAATGATGAGCCAATTGTTACGACGACCAGCCAATCTAATCAAAAATCGTTATTATTCTTCCTTGTCAAAAAAACGTGATCGAATGGTTTCTGACTCAGAAAATAGTTCATGTTGTTCTCCAAGGTCAAGAAAGCGAATTAAAGCAATTAATTCTTTTAAAGTTTCAAAATACGGTAATTAAAATTAATTAATTTCATTTTCGATTAGAATAAGAAAAGGTAATTTATTAATATTATCACGTTGATTAAAAATTTTATAGAAATAGCGCAGTTTAAAAAGCCGGGCAAAGTGAAAATATCATTTGATCAATTTGATCATCATAAAGACACCGAGCAACAAACGGATTATTACAGAAATCATATAGATATTCCTAAAACTCTGGCTTGGAACGCTTGCTCAAATGGTTCGACTTTCTTTGAACTTTCAATGACTCAAGAACAAGTTTCCCTATTGACATCAACCTATACGCCTGTATCGTTACCGGAAAAAACTTTTTACCACGGCACGGCATTGGACCAACTTGCTGATTTAGCAATTAAAAATGCAAGGTACAAAGAAATTTCATAAAAGAAATTTTTTAAGATATCGATAATTTTTAAATAACGCTATTTTACTGATTTAGCAGCCAAGAATTTCACAAAAATACGAAAAAGTATGACATCATGTCAATTTCAGCCGTGTTAAATTAAAAGCTCAACAATTTAAAAATAGACATTTACGACAAATTATTTCTACAACATTTCATAACAGCATCTTTTTCAAATTAATGTATTCGCAACAGTGTTTTTTTCCCGAACCGGTTTCGGTTTTTTCATTTCTCTCCTTTTCTCAAATCGTCGATTTAATTAATTAATCTCTGATGTGAAAATGTACTTTTCAACGAACTAAAATTAAGATCACGTTAAATAAATTAATACGTGACATAAAATTTATTAAAATGTTTTAATAATAAAACGCGTTTTTATGCAATTTAAAATCAATCATATTATTGATTTACGAAGATATGGAGCCAAAACTTTTGATTTGATGAGAGTTCTTTATAATTAATTGTATTTTGCTATCGTCAAAGTTCTTCTGAAATAAAATTGCGGGTATAGATGCAGTAGAAAGGAGCAAAAAAAAAAAAATCTTTTTTTTTTTTTGGAGTTAATGTTAAATTTGCTAAAAAACAAATCATATTGAAACATATAAATCAAAATTTACTAATAAGGGACGCATATGATCCTATTCGCGCGCGCAAAAAAAAAAAAAAAACTATCGGCTTTATAAATTTCAAGTTAAATAATAAAATTGTTTTATTGTAAAATTTGTTCGTTTAAAAAATTACAAAGATTAAATTTTTAATAAATCGTAGTTGGCGAGAATTTTTAATGTTTCCGCGCACGTGACTACCACCGATTCCACCTTACTTTCTTTAACCAATTCTAACATACGTTTGTGCACTTCAGCTTTAACCAATAATTCCGCCTTGTCTTTATCCGAACTGACAATATTTTTAAAACATTCAATAGCCCTATGTTGAATTTCAGGAGAGTTTTCATTAAATAAATCTTTAAGGATTTGAATTCCATTTGGTCGATCCAAAATCATTTTACAAACATTAGGATCGGTTGAGAGAATGGCCAGAGCACCCGAAGCAGCTCTTCTCGTTTCAAAATCATCAACATCAGATAAAGCAACCAGAATAGTAATTTTATTAACATTACTATACAATTCAAATACGGGTTCACAAAACATCATATTACATAAACACTCTGTTGCCGCTCTACGTACCAAGGTATTTTCTGAAAATTGTAAATTCTCAATGATTGGAATTCCCTTTGAATCATAAATTCGCATCCTAATATCATTATCCACACTACCTAAATTAGTTAACGCCATCAACGATTCGAATTGACTTAATTCATCATCTCCTTGACATAAATTGAGCAAAGGACGAACAAGATCCGAAGATCGTTCACCTCTAAATGCCAAATTTGGATCCATCGTAATAGCAATTTTAGCTAAAGCTTGAGTGGAGAAATTCATTCCTTCTTTTGTATTACCATCTTTAGTGGCCAAAGGGATTAAAGTTTTAACCCCTCCTTGTTGTACGATCTTACCACGATTCATCTGATCCGTCGCTAGGTTCAAAAAATTCTTTGAAACTAATTGACGTATGATTTGACTTTGATTTCTTGATAATAAAATTAAAGATTGAATAACTCCTAATTTCATTATCTGTTTGATTCGATTCTCAACGTATTCATCCTCATCCAAAGGATTTGTTTCAAGTTCTTCAAGTTTTTCACCTTTCCTAACTCCACCATCAGCCATTTTCTGTAATTTTAATAAATGTTGATCATTTATACTTAACTTCCTCTTATATGATGTGATGTTTGATAATATCACGGCCACTCCATATAATAAATTATTATTTGATTTTTCATGTTCTTTAACGAGCTTAAAAATTTCTTTTAGTAAAGTAGGATGATATGCAATCATTTCTTTAACCGTAGGTTTTAAACTAGCGTAAGCCAATCCTTCAATAGCATTGGTCCTAACGTCAACATCTGATCCTGTATCTAATACCAAATTTTGAAATAATCCTGCCAATTCATTTTCATCATCTCCTTCACCAACAATCTTTTCGTTCTTTTCTTGATTCTCTTCACCAGGTAAAACCATTTTATCATCCAGCATTAATTTTGTTAATGTAATAGCCGCTAAACTTTTAAATTTTAAATTTTTACTTTTCATTAATTTACTTAAATATTCTTGACAATTTAATTTAATTAAATCTCTACATTGTTTTTGTGAACATGCTATTGATAACATTTCTACAATTGATTCTTGCACCACTTCTTTATCATATTCAATAAATTCCATTAAATCTTTTAAGGTTCCTCCTTCATCATCATCTTTATTTAAACAACAATTTCCTATATCATTTCTCCCGATATTAAATATCGCTGATAACGCTTTAATACCATTTAATTTTTCTTGTTGCTTTGTTGATTCGCTTATCCATTTTACTATTTGTTTCGTTGTGATTTCCTTTAATTCTCTTGATTGATTATTTTCTAATAATTTTGTTAATATTAATAATGATAATGAAGTGATCTTACGAGAGTTACTACTACCAAATTGTGATAAGAGCTTAAGGTATTCTGGTGATTTGACAAATGTTTCGTTAAAATTTTCTTCCTTGGAATTCACTTTTCGAAGAATAGAATTAAGATGACTAACTTGAACTTCTTCCGACGCACTTAAATCCATAATTGATATATTTTTTTTTTTTTTTTTTTCAAATTATATGACATGCATGATGATCTGATGATCAACGTTTGGGTCGGCGTAAATGATTTGCCCAAATTTTACATTCTCTTTATTAATTCCGAGTTCAATTATAAGGTTTATCCTCCGGCGATTTAAAACATAATTATAAAGTTCAAACTGAATCTTAATAGAAAACTTTTAATTATACACTCAGTAAAGCGTTAATTTTTATACACGCGATACGCGTAAATATTCTTTCTAGACTTACGTGTACTGAAATTATTTGCATTTCGTTCGTAGTTGAATTCACATTACATAGTTCATTGTTCGCGCTCGCTATTTCAATTTAAGGACAAGTAAAGTCACCGGTCACCTTAAAATAGAAATAATCATCTACAAAGTTTAAAATTACATTTTATATTACAAGTAAAAATTCCGCATTAAATATAATTCATTGAATGCAAACTTTCAGTTATAATTAAACATCGATTTTTTCAGTTTTAAAATTTTATTGATTGATTAAGTAAACCTATAATCATATTAAAAGCCAAAATTTCAGGTCGATTGCGTTAATATACAAGGATATCATCTCGCTTAAATATAAAAATATTATTTTTTTTTTGTTAATTATTAATAATATTTTCTCTGATATTTTTTTTATAATGACATTGTGAGCATTTTATTATAATTTATTATATAAAAGGTAATTCATTAATAAAAAAAGAGTTTTATGAAACTTTTTGAATGATCATAATAATTGGCGTCTCAATTAAAATAGATTAGATTTTATCCGCCAAACTTTGATCAGATGTTCTTAAATCGGGGGAATTTAATAAAGAAAGATTAAAAAAAAAAAAAAATCGTGACAAAATATCAAATAGAACAAATAATACTTTCATTTAACGTGAAATTATTTCAAGTTTTTCACATTCTTTTGCCAAACATTTTACTTATTTATACATACTTATTTTTTTCTTTTCAATCAAAAAAGCAAATGATAAAGTCTTTGAACAATGAATGAATAATATCAATAAATTCTTTTTTTAAGTATCATCAGTCAAAAGCTATATAAACCTCTACTTTTCTTTGGTTTGATGGAATAAAAGTGATTTTCATAAATAAATTGCGACTTTTTCACAAATGATAAATAAATAACTGCGCAAACCAATCAAAATAAAAAGATATTTCTTATTTATATATCAAATACCTTCAGTTCTCTTCGTTCTTCTCACATATTTTCAATAAAAAGAAATTTATTAAAAGTCTCATTCCGTTGACTCGTACACGTCCACTTTGCCATCAAATTTATGTTGAAGCTCTTGTTTATACGGCTGAAAAACTATTTCGCAGAATAATCTACCATAAAATAAGGAAGGAAGGTATATTCCCCATGCCTTTCCTCCTTTACGCCCAGAAAAGCAATAATTTCAATTTAATGAATATGAAAATCAATAAAAAAATTCATACGAGTGCTTTTGCTCATATGATTCATTACATGAACCTCACTTACGGAAAATGTCTGGAATCGGGGTTTCAGACATTTCCTGTATCAAAAAAAAAAAAAATATAAATATAAATAAAAGAAATTTTTTTCACAAAATAGATTTCATTGTTGTTTCTTTAAAACACGCGATTTTCTTGTACATTTCTTAAAATGTCCCATCGACCCTTTTTTTTCTGAGATTAGATTATTATTCTATCTAAAAAGTTGTTAATTTAATAAAATAAAAGTAAAATTAAAATCTTGTGTTACAATAATATGTGCTTATGGATGACAAAGAATACGCTATGTTTGGGTAATAATTTGACCATCAAATACTTTATAGCATTTTACAGTTAATAATAAATTTAGATACGTATATTAACTTTAACGAAAAAAAAATTAAAATCTTGAGAGTAAAAAAAATTTTGCATGAGAACAAATTACATGATCATTTCAGGACAAGTATACTAAAGCAAAGTAAAATAACAATATTAATTAACAAATGAATCACTTGACCTTTGATTTCGATTGAAAATCTTCGATTGATCGTGCGTTCAAATATATAGAAAAGTTTTTATAATTTATGTTGTTTGATGATCATTCGGAACTTTGTTTCGCCAACTAGGTTATATAAATATTAATCCATTAGCATTGTCATTACTTTAGTTTGAAATTGTAATCTTCAATAAATTCCGAAATAAAGGTTATAAAATTTATTGAAGTTCCTTTTTTGGATTTGTTCTTTTAAAAAATTTGTATTCTCCCCCCCAAAAAAGTGAATCATGAGGTAATTAATTGACGCAGCAAAAAAAAAAAAACTGTGACTGTGAGAATCTATAAATATTAAAGCGTTACACGACCATTGGTTATAAAAGTGTAATCAGTCCAAATTTTCTTTCAAATTTTCTTTAAATTTCCTTTAAAAAAAAACGAAGAAAAGAAAAAAGAAAAATGACTGGTAATAAAATAACGCAATTAACCTACCAAATGAATATATCAAATTCACTTGAAATAAAGGAAGATATATATAGTCCCATATTTAGTACAGGAGATAATATGTTATGGCAATTATGGTTTGTTCCATTAAATAAAAATCCGGTGAATAATAAAGAATATTGTTCAATATATATATTACCAGTGGCAAATCCAGATGAAACTTCTTGGAGAAAACGGTCAAAATATTCTATTAAATTATTTGTCAAGGAAATTAAAAATTTTCAAACTTATAATTTAATTTCAAGTAATAATGAGTTATCCATCTCCCCTGACACTAAAATCGAAAACGGTTTGTTTAAAATTATCATTTTGTAAAAATAAAAAAGTAAAAAATAAAATAAATAAATAAAATAAATAAATAAAATAAATAAATAAAATTTTTTTTTATTTTAGGTTATGGTTATCCGGAGGCATTCGAACGAACCTCAATTTATAATGGAGAGTTAATCATTAGTGTAACATTTGATAATTTCGAATATAAAGATAATAAACAATATAATAATAATGTTTCACTTGATCCACTTCCAGAAAATCTGGTAGAAGCATGGAAGAATCATTTATTCAATATTCAACCTGTTGATGTGGAATTTAATGTACAGGGAGAAAATTTTTATGCTTGTAGTTCAATACTTATTCAACGATCAAAATATTTTGAAAATGCTCTATCGGGTATATGGGCTGAATCATCGGTTGATCGTCAAAGTGAAGTTGATAATAAAACGATTCTAGTATCTGATGAATCTGATGAAGATTTTAATCATGTGAATGAGAGGAAAAGTGATTCTGAATCAAAGGAAGAAAAATTAAAGTATCAAATTAAACATCGAATTAATATATCAGATTATAAACCATTATCTTTTGCAAAAATGTTATCATACCTTTACACAAATCATATCGACTGGGCCACTTCCAACAACAATAACATCGTAGAAAATAATATTTCTTTCACGATAGAAATCTATTGTATAGCAGATCGATATTTATTAACGGATTTGTGCCAAAGAGCAAAGAACAGAATATTTGAAGAATTAACTATAGATAATGCGGCAGAAATCATGTTTCGTTTAGTACCAAAATATGAAGATTTAAAAGAACCTATCCTTTCATTTATGGCTGAAAATTTTGAAGCTGTTTGTAACTCTAAAGGATTTAAAGACGTTTTGGCGAATCCTAATGATTATACTTGTTATAATCAGATTATGTCTGAAGTTTTATCTAATCATTTTAAGATTCAAAAAGCTAAACTAAACAAGTAAGGAAAAAAAAAAATTAAATAAATAAGGAACGAATCGATTAATTTTTTGTATTTTTGAAGTTGAGAATAGCTTGATTAACAAAAAAAAAATTTTTTTTTTTTTTTTTTTTTTAAACTTGAAATCAAAAATAAATAAAATAAATCTCAGGCAAAGTACACAGACACAAATAAACAATCTTCACGGAATTGGATTACCTCAGATAAGACCCCATCCCGGTATACAAGCAATGGCATTGGTAAGACCTCCACCATTGCCTTATAATCCTTCTGTCGGATTTAGACAACCTCCAATGAATAATCAATCAAATTAATCGATTCTTGCTTGTAAAGAACTTTTTATGCATTGAATATCTTGTACTGCATTTTATTTATAAAATAAATTTTATGAAATTACGAATATCTTAATACATTTTTGAGAAATGATGCCCCAATTTACCAAACGTGGCTATAGACCATTACACATGATGTAAAGTTTAAATAATAAAACGTGGAATCCGAAATATAATTTTAAAAATATTTTTAATTGAAAAGGGAGCGCCATTGATACTTTCGAATGATGCCTGTAATGTACTATGCAAAAGAAAATAAGAATGCCAATTAGGAGGCAAATATATCCAAAAGGAAACTTATTAATCTATCTATTTATCTATTTATTTATCTTAAATCTTTTTCGTATTCATTCAATCTTTTCCTTAAGAATACTCCCAAACGGAAAGCTAAAAAAAAAGGTCAAAATTGAAAATAACCGATGCTAAATAAGATTTCTCCCGTCATTATATGCTAAGCTAATCGGCATTACGAACAGCGGTAACGAAACGAACACAAGAATTTTTATATAATCAACTGAAAATCAAAACCACTAAATGGTCGAAATACACAATAAATAGACCCTTAAGTAATTTCTCCATAAATGAAAAATCGATAAAGCAGATCAATCACCCGCCGTTAATTCTACGCCAACGATGATTTCATTCTTTACCTTTTTATCCTTATGAGAGATCTTTGAGTTGAAAAAGTTTTTCATTCCACATATATCCTTATTTTGTCTTCCTTATATGATCGTTTTATTGTAACATGGATTTTTAGTATATAAATGTAATACTAAATCTAAATGAGTTCTTGTTAATAAAAATAAAATAGAAATAACTACCTGTTTCCATTGTTGCACGTGTAAATTTTTTATGTAAGTTATTTATACTAAAAAAAATGATCGTGATGTTGATAAATAAAACAGAAATTCTCAAATATATATATATTTTTTTTTATATATATATGTGTGTATGTATACGCACAGAATTTTTAACTTTGTTTTTTTTTCAAATGATGTTCTCAAGAGAAACTTTTATTCATGATGCTGAATTGGAAATCGTCGTACCAAATGATATATCAAAATGCAATGAAGAAAATATTGATGATCTCTTTTACGCTCAACAAAGAACTCAAACTTATTATGGTAAATTATTTTTTTTTTTTTTTTTTTTTTTTTTTTATAAAAAAAAATTTATTTTATTTATATTTTTCTGTGTAACACTTTTTATAGATGAAATCCTTCATTTTTATCTGATAATAACTCTACCTCCCGAATCAAATCTCGTGAATAAAAATGAAGCAATTAATTTCTTTAAAAAACTCGACGTTACGTTAGAAACAACCTTAACTGGTACAACAAATTATTTATCGCAATTAGAATATCGTGATCCTTCACCATTATCCTCTATTAGTGGATATGATATAAGATCGAGATCAAATTCAGATGCTACATCTCCTTCTATACCTGGTACTCCTATTAGTATTTACAGTACAAATTCTACGTGTGATAAAAGAATTTCTGGTAAAATTACCGATGGAATTATTATTTATTCTGCTCAATACAATTCAAAGAAAAATAATAATAATAAAATGGTGGTGGTTGAAAGAAATGATTGTTGGATTTGCGTTTTGCCTTTATCTTTTCCTGTGGGTAAGTAATATTTAAGGGAAAAAAAAAAATTTTATAAAGTTCTCCAATTTATTTATTTATTTTTTGAAGCTTTTGCAAAATCGGGTGTTCAAAGTCCCGCGATTGCATTAAACATCACTGTTACACAAATCCCGGTTTCTAGAGATTCAGATTTGTATTCCATGGAAAATTTCGGAATAAACTTGCTAGAAGGCTTAAATGATGGTAAATATTCAAAAAAAAAAAAAAAAAAGTAAAACTCAGATTTGGTCCCAGAAAAAGGGAAATCAATTAATCCTTCCTTTCTTAACTTTAGATCCTGCATTTGAATCGTTGAATGCGTCATGTTTGATTTCAGCGTCTCAACTAACGTCAACAAAACGAACAAGCATTTATTCAGCATTACCTTCAACACCAATTAAAAGGTGCTCTCGTAAAGTGCTTACGGTAAAACCAGCATTAAATGTTCGTATGAGAACTACAAGCATCTCGCCATTGGAAAATTCCCTAATGATGTCTATTGAATTAGAAAACAATATTGAAAACAATAGTGCTTTCACTATTGAAGATGTAAAAGTTGAAGTTACCCATGGTTTTGTCACCAGATATACCTTCAATGTAAAGTATAATATTCTCACGCGATTGTTTGTTAAACAGCGCCAAATGACGCCTATATCTTTTTCGTTTCCTTTTTTAGGATAAGTATCCAATATCATTACAACCAGTGGATCAAGTAACTTTCTTGTATAGTATAACAATTTTAGACGATCCTCCAACACCAATTCATTCATTAAATGCGTCACAAATCGAAAATAGACCAAGATCCCTTTCAATAACAATAAAAGGATGTCCCATGATTGACGGAGTTAAATCAAAGTGTATAGAATCAAAATGGAACTGCACATTAGATTTACCAATTCGTGATGATTTAATGGCTTTATCTTATTTTGGAGGAATGAAAACTCCATCAACTTTATGTACAAGAAATTCAATTAATTTACCTAATACTCCTCATAGCTTTCACAGAATTATGGATGATTCGTCTATTTCAAAAAATTTCTCTTCTGATGTTGATGGAATTAATGGAATTCTATCTAATGGAAGATTACCAATTTTACAAAAACGGAGCAAGAATATGGATTTTTGTGATGACGTTGTTGTATCCTTTGTAGGTAAGTAGTAACACGGAGGATAAAATAAATTTTGTTTTTAAAATATTAATTTATTTTTTCCTTAGTTGACGGTAACCCTGTGGTAGGTAAAATATTTATCGTTAATGCATCTATAGTAAATAAATCGAGCCATACTAGAAGTTTTACTATAATGATTCCAAACAAAAAACGATCTAATGAAAAGTGAGTTAAATTAATCCTCAACCTAAAATATCAATTTAAATTAAAATTTAAAGTCTCGACTATTTTATCTTATAGGTCACTAAAAAGTCAATCGCAACTATCAAATAAAACTTTGTTAAATACAGAAACGAATATGACTTTAGTTAAAGATATAAAACCTTTAAAAAATCCGTTCATGGATGAAACAGAATTTTTAAGAAAACATTTTGAATTCGAAACCCCTGATTCCGATTTAATTTGCTTAGATAATAATGTCAGAGTTAGGTAAGTTGATGAGCATCATTTCGAAAAAAAATTTTGCTTATAATAAATTCTAAATAAATTCTAATTTAGCCCAATAAATCCATGCACGAGTGAAACAGTAACATTGCATTTTATATCAACAAAAGAGGCATCACATTTCATTGAATTAATACAACTAGTTGATAATGATACTGGATTTATAACGAATTTAAGAAAAGTTATTCAAGTTTATGTTGAAAAATCTTGCAATGCAAGAGATGAAAAAAGATTCGATTAAAAATTCTGTTGTCTTTAAACATATCGAATTTACGAGCTAAATGAAAATTTTCGCATACTATCAAAACGGAACATCTATCTATAAGTTGGCAAAATTGGCAAAACTACTTCTTTTAACAAACATATGATTCAAAAAATTAAGATTCTTTTTCACGTGAAAAATCAATTTAAGCATCTGCTTTTGTTGACGGTAAAATGTCGTAAAAATTATATCATTTTTAACATGATTTATTAAGATATATAATAAAGTATATACAAAATTTTCAACTTTACAGTAAATTTAAATTTAGATTTTTTACAATGTTTTTTTTTCTAATAATACAAAAAAATTAAAAATGTTAAAAGTTACTAATAAATGTAATTTTCTTAAAGTGATATATTATGCTTTAATCTAATTAGATTAAAGTATAGTATACCACTTAGATGAGGTTATGACTATTATCTCAAAACCTGAATACAATCTAATATTCATGATCTAATTATCATAGAATCCTGGATAATTATATAGGATGTAGGAGGAAAAAAAATGATACAATTTAAAAAATTCTACCCCAAAAATTTTCCAATTTTATACACATTTTTATACATATTACATGTAAAAAATTCAAAATTTACTCAGGTTTTTACATATCAGATTAGTAAAAAATTATTTTATTTATTTAGATTAAGACAACATAAAATATAAGATAAAATATTATCATTAGATAAATCTGATATGCATTAGATTGTAATGAATACATATTTGTATATGACCTTTCTACTTGATATCCCAAATAATAAAGTATTAATTTTGATAATAAATGACAAAATATTCATATCCTTTATTACATTTTGAATAAAACAAATTATACTGCAATTTCTAAATACCTTAGTAGATAAACATCATTTACAGATTCTTCAATATATAAATGGTTGTTTTTAATTGATATATGATAATAAACTGCAAGTATTTGTTAAGACATATTTTCTTATTAATTAATATTAATGCAAATTTTTCCTTTTGTAAAAAATAAATTGAAGAAATATTTGCCATACAAATGAAGGAATATAATCTAAAGTTACAATAAAATATTTAATAATTATTTAATAATTATTAATAAAGATTAATAAAGTTAATTATATTTATTATGATTTAGCAATTATAATTCTTATGAATTTTCTAATATTTGATTAACATTTTCAAATCTTTTTCTAATATTCTATTATTCTAATCATGCTTTAGATAATCTTAAATTATTACTATTATTAGTAATCTGTGTAACTATTTTGCTAGCAATAGACAGATTAATTTTTGATAAATTATAACCCTTTCTTAAAATCATGATCAGACCATTTTTTTGACATATAAGCCTTGTAATATTTTAGCGTTGATATAGTAAATCAAAAATTATATCACCATTATCATCTAATATATCAAGATTATTATCACAAATTTGTTGTAAATATGTATTATTAAATAAATTTATTATTAATTCACAAGCATTTATTAAATCTTCATCTGTATCATCTTGTAAATTCAAACTTGCTATATTTTTTATCATTTTAGCAATCACTATTAAAATTTTCTCTTCATCCTAAAATTCATCTAATGAATTTTCTTCAATTAGTATTAAATCATTTGTTAAAGAATCAATTTGAGATGATAATAATTATGTAATTTCTATAAAAACATATTTTGCTAAAGTATTTGCTTCTTTATATGCATCATTAATAAGAACTTTAATTTCATCATCTATAGGCCAAATTTTTAAATTTAAATTAAATATTAATATTTCCTTTAAAGTAATCACAAATATAACCTATTAAAATTTTTTATAAATAAATTAGAAATTAAATTATTAAATAGACTAACTAATTTAAGAAATTTTATATTCAGAATTTGGAATGATAACTGTAAAATTATAATATACATTTATAACATGATAAATTTTAGGGATTAGATATATTAAATCAGCATATATAAATTATGGTAAATGTTATTATACTATTTTAAAAAAATGTTTATATACTTTACTACTATGTATCTAAGGTAATAATAGCATTGAATTGTAATATTCTCAGTATGTTATAATAAGTAAAATTTAAAATAATAGAATTATTATTATTATTGTTATTATTTATAATTTGTAAAATTAATTATAAAAAATTAAAATTCATATGATACTATGATATCAATAAGAAAAGATAATATTTCATAAGTTTAATGCGCTAAAAAGTTGTGATTATTTGAAAAAACTCTTTATATTTATTTATTACATTTTGAATTGATTTTTTTATGATTAGAAACATTTCGATTAAAATATGAATTAATTAATTCTCCTATTAGAAATAATAAAATAATATATTAATAATTTTTTAATCATAAGTTAAAATATTGAATATATAAAATTTAAAATTAATTTACTAATAATAAATAAATAAACCAATAACCCTTTGATTTTAGAATCAGAATTTAAAGTTTAAGATACTTTATATAAAAATTCGTAAGAAAAAAGCTGATAAGCAGCTTTATTATCTTATTTATCAACATTTAAAATATCTGTATGATAAAGAGCAGAATTTTATAATTTAAATAGCTCCAATACATAACCAAAACTTAAAAAACTATCTCTAAAAGTTAGCATCTGCATACTATTAAAAATACTATTTTGTCTATTTTTTTTGTATCTAAATAAAAGTTATTAATAATAAGAAAAATAAAATTTGATACAAAAATAAATTAACTACATACTATATAATTTAGGGTAAGCTAAATGAATAGGTTATCTTTCACAGATTAAAGATCAGAAAAGGGTTGGTAATACTTGAAATATATTATATTTTAGTTAACATAGTAAGCTTAAACCTAATTGGTTGATTTTCAAAATGATCATCACATATTAAATTCATATAAAAAAGATGATTATTTATCTTTAAATAAATTCACCACTATAAGGATAAATTCACAAGGATTGTGATAAAAAATTTTTAAAGTATATCTTTTATATTATAAACTATTAGGCAATTACTATTCGTACACGTGTGTATAAACCTACATCATGTGATTTATAAAATTTGAATTTTTAACTAAACGATATCATGTGATTTTAAACTGGATAGATTTTATTACGAAAAATAAAACGCATACAGTCGACCCTCTCTACAATCACACCTTTCGGGATCGCCATATGGTGTAATTGTATAGAGGTGTGCTTACATGCGATTATGTAATTAAATACTGGTATTAATGTATTTATTTTATTACATCTATTACATTTATAGTTTATCTATAGTTTATTATTATTTTATTCATTGTTTCGACACTTTTTTTTTTTTTTTTTTATTTTTTGACACTTCAGCTAGATCTAAGGTGTAAGGTGGGTGGTTCGTTTCTTTTCTTCTTTGCTTCGTTCTCCTTTCGCTTGGTTGTTAATTAACCAATTTCTTTTTTTTTTTTATCTTTAGGCTCTTTGGCTGGATCTAAGGTGCAAGGTGGGTGGTTCGTTTCTTTTCTTCTTTGCTTCGTTCTCCTTTCGCTTAGTTGTTAATAATAAAAAAATACAAGTTATAACAAAAACTCCGCATAATTTTAATAGTAATTAATTGAATAAATAATAAATTCATTCAGACAACTATTCAGGTAATTTCTGTAACAATTAATTAATTAATATAATAATAATTTCAGCCTGACAGAGGCAGCAAGAACTAAATACCCAAGACTAATTAAGGATTAGTGAAAGATTAATTTGTTGAAAACAAATTAGATCTATAAGGATAAATAATTAATTAATAGTAACGTTTAGGAATGAAATTTGAAATAAAATTTAAAATAAATAAATAAATTTATTAAATTAAATTAAATCTACTCAAACATATCACACTACAGTATAACTGAAATTGCAATCTTATTTTTGATAATATCAATTATTATATTGTTATAGGAAGATAAGATCATATGACATACGTGACCAAAAGGTATATTGACTGCATCACAAAGATGGTGAAGATGAGAGAAATGAATTAAACAAAGATTACGTGAAAATCCAGAAGTCGCCAGAAAATTCTATTATATTATTAATTATTTTGTATTATTAATCATTTATTATTTATAATTAATTAGTATTTTATTTATTTATATTAGCAAATTTAATATAAATAGGATAGTTTTAGGACTTGATTAAGGCAGACAACTTTGAGTAGTAATAAACAATAGTAGATAACAAGAGATAATAATTTGTAAACAATTAGAATTCAATTAGTTTTTATTACTAATAAGATAAATACTAATAATAACAAATATAATTGTATCGAATTTTTTATTCCTTAATAAAATTCTAAAATTTATTCTAAATATACATTATCGTTTGAAGTAATAATTATTTGTAAACCCTTCAGAGCTCTCCTTAAAAAGTATTTAATAAAAGCTAAATTCCTTTATTAATCTTGCGTTAATACTAATTTTCAGTTGTTAATATTGTAAAATAACAATTTGGTGTAGATTAGGTAGATTAAAAACCAATTTGACAAATCAAACATATGTGAAGGATACTTAGACAATTAACAGTAGCTGTAGGACCTATTTTTCTTCAACTTTAGCTACGGGTCACTGAGATTCAATTTCAGTATAAATCATTAAAGAACGAAGAAGTTATTTCAATTAATCACCTTAAATATTTACAAAGCAACATTAACGACCTAAAACATTTTATCAAATTTCATAAGATTAAGGCCACGTGGGACAAATTAATATTTAATGATGACTATTTTGACAACAAATTTTAATAAATCTGAAGGAATCTAGCACTGATCATATTATTGAAGAACAATATTTACTAACTGTCCAACAACACATAGCTGCTCATAAGGAACTTGAGAATTATAAAATCTCATTT
Source organism: Funneliformis mosseae (assembly GCA_910592005.1). Classification (NCBI taxonomy): domain Eukaryota; kingdom Fungi; phylum Glomeromycota; class Glomeromycetes; order Glomerales; family Glomeraceae; genus Funneliformis; species Funneliformis mosseae. Next base: position 3,775 of record CAJVPP010000258.1, on the reverse strand, counting down.
ATTATCCATTTAAATCAATCCTGCCTATAGTATCATCTAGACTACAAAACTCAATCAGAAAAGCTACCATCTTTTGATAATTTTTGGTTTCTATGGATTGTACCTAAATATAACATTGTATCATACATTACCTTTACTGTAGTATATTTTATAAGGGTCCAAAAGAGTGAGGCTAGCTTTTTGAAAAAAGACCGCTTATTGAAATATTTATTAAAAAAAATTGTTACTACAATTAGATATAAGGACAATATACTAAAGGAATCCTTTGATAGTGTTACTGATAAATCATATCAAATTTGGGTAAAAACATAATAGTTTCAATCGTAGGAAATTGAAAGTATTAGCAATACCGATTCAATTACAAATAGCAATTGTAGTGATACTTCAGAAAATATGGAAAGAGATCAAAATGATACTATCATAGCACCTTTTCAGGGAAGTAATAAAAGCTTCCCAGAGATGACACTGCCAGTAGCAATGAATAAATCACCATCAGGAACTACCACACCCATACTCCAACTATCATTTAACATACCATCTTATATACAATCATGACAACTATACCTAGAAGATAGGAGGCAATATGATGAAGAAGAAAATGACACATATACCCCTGATTATGAACAAAATATTCTATTTGAATATGTTAATAATGATGACGAAACATTACAGGAAATGTCTTTCTTTGACAATGCAAATGAACTAGAAAGAGGAAGAAACCCCAAATAGAATACCTCGAAAAGTTACATTTAATACAAGTAATGATAGGAGGTCTCCATCCCTTGTTAGGGTAGAAAATGTTCAACAATTAGTATTCTCAATATTATCTAATAATTTATCGTCAAGGCTAACAAATTTAAGGATAACAACTCCATCAGTAGAAAATACAGATAGTGGATTATTATTGGCAAATCCTTACAATTTTTCTTAAGCAACTCAATATAGTCGTATATTTAATTTCTTGGCATCACTTGATCCTTTTCAAAATAGCAACTCATCTACAACCTCTAGTTTTACAACTGCAAATTGGCAACCAGTAAATAACCGTTAGTTTAGAAGTAACTCAAATAGCAGAGAAAATAATACAATGGGACATCAAAATGCAACTACCAAAGGAATCTCACAATCAACAACAGTAGCCTAACCATATAATATGCGGTCACTATCAAACTCCTGAGAGGCAATTCCCAATCAACTAGCATAATAACTTCTCAGTTAATACCTAACAGTCAACTGTCAAATAATACAAACACCTCTCAACCAATACTTACATCTTAACCAGTTATAATACCAGTAGGAGAAAACAATGACAATGCTTACTTTCAAGTCATACAAGGCTAGCAGGATGGCTTCAAGGATAACAAATGAGAAAACAATGATTAGTAAATTTGCCAATATTTAGAGGAGAAAATCAGGATCCAGTAGAGTGGCTTGAGACTTTCAAATGAGCTTGTAAGGCAAACTATATTAATACCACTCGAATAGTTGAAATAGTTCCTAGTTATTTAATAGGAACAGCACTAATATAGTTCCAACAACAATATGTTACCAACTGGAATAGTAGGATCAATCCTGATACTTCTTTTGTATCATTATTTGAACAACATTTCTGCAATGCATTTTGACAAAATCAATGGAAACATTAGCTTAGACATAGAAAGCAAAAACTAGGCGAAACAATTGAGGGATATGCAGCAGCAATAGGAGAATTATGGAAGCAAGTTGACTCACGGTATAGGTGAGCCGAGATGGATAGAGTTGCTGAATTTATTGAAGAGTTGCGACTAGAATTTATGATACCAGTGTAAACAGCAATGCTGACGACAGTAGATCAAGTAATTGAAAAGGCCAGAGCAGTAAAATCTGCATATTCCATTAGAATGGAACTATCTGCCTATTCATTAATACCTAATTATATGCAATTATTACAAGGAGGAATGGTACCAGCTTGTATAAGTATAGCAATGCAATCTACATATATTACACAGCAATCAGATATTGAGAGCACTATTAATCACAAACTAAATAAAGGATTACAAGCGATTATGGTAAACATTAGGTAACAACAACAACAATAACAGTAGCAGTAATAGCCACAACAATGGCTATGCAAATGTTTTAATTGTGAAAAATTTGGACACTTGTCTAGAGATTGTAGAAGTAATCGACGTATGAATAATGATCAATCAAATATTGAATGCTTTAACTGTGAGAAGTATGGCCATTTTACCAGAGATTGCAGGAGTACAAATAATAATAGAGATTAAAACCTATAAAATCATACTGATAATAACAGAAATCGTAACTGCAGTAATAGCAGAAATAGGAAATATAGAAATAATAATAATAATAATAACTATAATAATAATAGTAATAATAATTATAATAATCAACAGCATTTAAACTAGAAGTCGCACCTCTTAGGGATGAGTGTACAAACAAACTAAAACCTCTAAAAACGAAAGAAAAGGAAGAAGCAAAAGAGAATAGTCAAGGTGAAATAAAAACAAAAGCAAGTTTAATAGAAGTACCTTATGTATGTAAAGGAATAAATTCAAAAATATGATTCAGAAGACTATATGAAAACAAATATGATCACTCCAGTTGTGAAGAATATGACCATCATAGTCATATTATATGTACAAATTATAATAAGATCGTTAAAAAAATAGTAGCACGATGCGAATATAAGAAAGTAAAATAGAAGGATCCACTAACTGATGAAAAGATTTTCAGTAAAAATCAGCCAATTAAACCAGTAGATCTTCAACAACAAGGAGAAATCACCATTAAGAAAAGGCTAAAGTATGTGTTAGGAATCTTATATGACAAAGGAATCTATCTTTCAAAATGAATTGACCTAAATAAGGAAATGTATAACTTATGGCAAACAGTAGGCCTGTTCATTTCCAGTCAGTCAGTTTTTTCATTCAGTTTTTGTTAAATTTGGTTGAACTGATCTTTTTGTATGACGTGAACTAATTCTAAACTTTAAAAACAAAAAAATTGGCGTTTTTTTAGTTCAAAAAAATAACGCATCACGTCAACCAACCAGAAGCATGAGAAACAAAAATTTTCTCGTCAAAAATTGTCAAAATGTCTTCTCACCAAGTTGACGCTAATGGTTTTCAAGGTTCTCAAAGCTATAAAAATAACCTAAACTTACAAAAATACAGACCTTTAGTTCCAAAGTTACCATATACTCAAATGGTTGATAGCTCTTCTCAGCAATTTTTAAATTTCTAATTATAGATGTCTGTTGAAACCTTCTCAAAATAATTTCATCATACCCTTTTCTATGTTTTTAATATAGTTTTGACAGTTTTAGCTTTCATCGTATCGAATGGATTTTGTCGTATCTCTTATTATGATTTTAATATAGTTTCGTCTAAGTTTTGACTGTTATTAAAGGGTTTTGTCTCTCATCTATATTTCTAATTAACATTTAAGTTAGGTACTCAAGTATTAAAACCAAGTACTCCGATAGTAGCTGCTGATATAAACACTCAAGTAATAGAAAGGTCAAACATTATCATTGATACTACTACAAGGGAAAGACCAAATGATTATGATTCATTGCATAAAACTAATGTTCTTCAGCCTAAGGAAAATACTGGTTTTTTGTTACATGATGTTAACTCTGAACTTGATCCCTGATATCAAGAGGATTTTGATCAAGAGAACTTAATAGTGAGGATAAATCTCAGCTTTTATAATTAAGTATTTTGGTAACTGACTTTGAAATCAATTTAGGATTTAGAAAAAGTGAAGAAAT
>CAJVPP010000257.1:0-38316 GCA_910592005.1 Funneliformis mosseae | reverse complement strand
ATTGAGTCGAGTTTAAAATTTATATAACTCAAATCAAATCAAATTGAAAGATTTTATAAAATAAATTTGACTCGACTTAACTTGAAAAAAATGAGTCGAATAGAGTTGGTCTTTAAACTCGACTCGACTTGACTCATTCAGAACTCTAAGGATAGTAATCTCTCTTTTTATCTACTTTTACTTTTAAAATTAATAAACTTATTTTTAGAAAATTTCAAAGTTTTTTGAAATAATAATAGCATTTATTTTTCCTTTTTACAGGTATTAACCATTATTAAATTATTTAATATATTCTTTTTAAATATTATAATAATTCTTTACAATTAATAAAAAAAGATTAATATTATATCTATGTAAATTATTATAAAAATTAAAGTTTTTTTCTCCTATTTTTTAGTTTTTTAAAAAATTTTAAATATATTTTTTTCTCTTCATTTGTAAATTGCATTTCATATTACAATTAAGAATAATAATTATATTTGATTTTTCTTAAAATTTTTTAAAAAAAATTTTAAAGAAACTTCTTTTTTAAAGTATTCATAAAATATCTTTAGACAAAGAATTTGAATGACTTTATTCTAATTATAAATTATTTTCAAAAGATAATCCTTTACTTGAGATTTTTATTTGACTAACATATAAAAAAAATTGATTTTATTTTAATTTATACCTTTATAATATATTTTATTATAAGTTAATTTAAATAAATAATTTCTTTATATTTATCTTTCACAAATAGACAAATATTATTATAAAGATATTTTTGCCTTTATAGTCTAAAAAAGTAGTATTAAGACTAAAATAAATAAAACTTTAATTTCTTTAAAAATATCTACTTTCTTAATTTTCAATAAATTAGATTTAGTAAAAAATCTATTAGTAATTTCTTAAATTTTACTATATCAAAATTAAACACTTTAAAAAAAAAATTAATATTTTTATATATTTAATAATTTCTTAAAATAAATTCTCAAAATAAATTTAATATTTAAGTATTAAAATCTTTTTCTACCTTTATAACATAAAGTTTTATTTAATTCTGTTAAACTGGATCTTTTCATTATATCAATCATATAACTTATATAATTTATTCTTATTTCTATAGAGTTTTTAATTAGTAAAACTATCATCATATTTAAATTTGATATGTTTTCAAATTATGAAATTCAATTTAATACTTTTATAATAATCACAAATTACAAAATAAAAATAAAATTAAATTGTTATATTATTTTTATTTTATTTATTAGTATTATTATAAGTAATTTTTAAATACTTTTTACCTTTTGTTTAATTTATTAATTCTATTAAAATTATGCTAGATGTATTATTAGAACCTTTATCTATAATTTTATCTTTATTAAAAATATAATTAATTTTTTCCCTTATTGCTTTATCTTAAATACTAAATAAATGAACTTTACATAGACTAAAGTAATAGATTTTATTTACTTATTAATCTAAATAATATATATAAATATTTTAGGCTCAATTATAATTATAATAAGTAATAGTATTAATACTGTAAAATTGTGTTTTATACATTAAATAATTTTAATTAACTAATTTTTTTTATTCTTCTATTATTTTAGAATTTTAATTATAATAATTTTTCTATTTTGTCCTTAAATAGATGTTTTTAATTTTTTAAATAATTCTTTTTCTTGACAAGTATCTAATATAAACTATCTTTAAAACATTAATAATATTACTGTTAACATGTGATCCCGTCGAAGTATAACTATTAGACAAGGTATTCAAGTAGTAATTCTTTTTAAGTTTACATGATAATCTAATAATTGATTCAATAAATTAATAGTTCTTTTATATACTATAAAGTATATTTACATCTTAGTTGATTAGATTCTTTTATATATTAAAAAATATATTCATATTTCAGTTGATTAGGTTCTTTTATATATTAGAAAATATATTCACACCTTGGTTGATTAAGTTTTTTTATATATTGAAAAATATATTCACACCTCAGTTGATTAAGTATTTTATATATTAGAAAAAGTTCTTTTATATGTTAGAAAATATATTCACATCTTAGTTAATTAGATTTTTTTATATATTGAAAAATATATTTACATTTTAGTTGGTTAAGTTCTGTTATATATTGAAAAATATATTCAAACCTATAATAAATATATGATTTATTTATTATATACTACTAAGTATATTCAATATACTATTAAATATATTATCATATGTTAAGTTAAAATAAACATAAATTATATTATTAATATAAAGTATCACAAAAATGTTGAATAAAATTTATTAGTAAATAAACAAATTAAAAGATAAAAATACTAAAATAAAAAAATATAAAAAAAGAATTAATTTATAAGTAGAAAATAGTAGCCTTATGCTATCTTTGCAAAAAAGATATTATACATAGTCATTGTTGAACTGATCAGATTATATCTAACAATTAATAGTTACTTTCTTATTAAGAATTTAGTTCTTTTATATATTTTTAATATAAATCTAATATATCATATACGTTAGGTATGTTTAATATATCAAATATATCAGATATGTCAAATATATTAGAAATATATTTGATATGTTTAATATTTTGATTTACACTTTTTTGTATTACATAAATTAAATATATCTATTAAGTTAATCATGTTAACTATATCACTTATGTAACTACTTACAATGCATTATATAGATCAATTAAGTCTGTTACATTACTCACTTCTTAAAATTTTTGTTCCTATAAAAATTCTAAATTATTCCAATTTGTTTCATAAAATTACAAATTTTATTAATCAATTGTATAATAAAATTATGAATTCTATTGCTAAATTACATAATTACATGTGAAATAATTAACAAAATAGACCAATAATTATTTGTTTATATTTTGCAGAAAAGGAAATTCTCATAGTCTTGAGAATTTTTACAGCTATCATATTTTGTTATAAATATTTAACTAAAAATCTTTTTTGATTTTTACTAAGTTTTATTTGTGTTATCAAAATTATTGTAAAATTTTCAAATTTTTCTCTCATTATCAATATAACTTTCACTGTTAAAAAGAAGAAACAAGACTGCAGATGCTAAATGAATTGAATATTGAGAATCATAGACTTCAATTATTATTAAATTTTCTTTATCTTAAGTGACTAATTTATCTAATGAAATTAATCATTTATCTTCTCATTTATTTTACAATAGAAATCAATATTAAGATTTTGAAATAAAATATGAGGGTCTTCTATTCTAATATAATTGTACAAGAGTTGATGTTTATTACCTTCAAAGTTATGAAAATATCTAATTAGTTCAAAATCTTCAGAATAATTTAGACCAAATTCATAAAAACTTTAGAAGAATATTGGAGTAATTTTATCAGAAAAGTGAAGAATTTAATTTTTCTTTATTATGTATCTCTTAATAATTAATTATTATTAAATATTTTATTAAGGAGAGATGTTATTAGTATTTTTATCCTTTATAAAACTACACTTTGCTATTATCTTTTGACTATTCTATAAACTATGCTCTCTTTCTTTATTTTTTATAGCTAGTAATAATTATTATAGATAGCTTCTTCTAAATATATTTTTTTTTCTTTCTATATTGATGTATTTTATTATCTTTTTATTATTCAATAAAGTTTTACATATCGTTACATTTTTGCCTTTTTATAATTGTTCAATAAGTTAATAAAAATAAATAAAAAAAATAAAAATCTTCACAATTATCCTGCTATATTTAAATTATTTATATTAACTGTTAATTATAGACTCTACTATGTAAAATGACCTTTATTTATAATATGATTTTTTCTTCATATCAGATAAGTTTATTAAAATCTAACAGTTAAGTAATCTATCATGATAGAGTTGCTAAATACAAATCTAAAATTATCTTTTAATCAACTGATTATGCTATTAAACAGTTTTTTAATGCATAAATTATATAATTATTATAAATAATTTCTTTTTCAGAAAAATTTACATTTTCATATTTCTTGATTCTTTTACATACATTTTATTGAACTTTCAAAATTATGCAGCTTACTAAAATTTTCTAAATTTGTATCAAATAAAGAAATATTAATTAAGAGTGTTATGCAAATATTGCATGATTATTGATAAAACATATTTGTATTTTTTAAAATATTATATAATAATTAATAACAATTTTGAACTAATAATTAAATGTTTATTTTTCTGCAAAAAGAGAATTTTTTGTGATCTTAAAAAATTTTACACGCATCTTTCATTTATAAATATCTCTTCTAAAATCTCTCCTATTTTCTCAAAAATTCTTATCTCATAAACAAAATTATTGAAGATTTTTAAATTCATAATATTTTTAAAATGATTCACATAAATAAAAAAAGTTTTTTTCCTCTTAATGCTGGAGTTCTGCTTGATATAGACAGTTTAAAAGTGAAAAATTTCTCAAGGTAAAATGGATAAATTTAAAAATAGTTTAATCTGAAAGCTTTAATTATATAGGATATGTGCTAGCTTATTATGAGTTTTGAATATATATAATTTATACTGTTTCTTAGCAAATAATGATGATTTATTCAACCTTATGTAGTTAACTATAGTAATGGCTAATACTTTTACTTCTTAATTAAACTAAAGATTCTTATCAAAAAGTTCAAAAGGGAGTTTAAGTTCAAGAAGATTTTCAAGTAAAAATATCAATTTTAGAAAATTAATTATCAACTTCTTTAGATCAAATAGCTAAATTTTTCTTTGAGTGTAAATATTTGGAAAAAAATTTGCTTTAGAAGAAAGACAAGAATCAAAAACTTTAAGAGGAATATGATACTTTAATTATTTCATTTCTAATGTTTATTTATTAGATATCATCAATATAGTTTCATTTTTCAAAATAGTTCTATTTTATCATAATTGAATATGTCTTTAAAACTATAATCTTTTAATATTTACTAGAGATTCTCTCTTATTATTTTAAGATCTTTGAATAATACATTTGTAACTTCCCTATGTATATGATACTGTTTAAGGTTGTATTATTTTTTAAAGTTGTTTATCTAACTACTAGATTCTTTAAACTTATCCTTCTTTAATAAAAAGCAAAATTCAAGACTTTAGTTAAAAGAATATTGTCAGTAATAATAAGACTAGTTTTGAGTATGTTATCTATCCAAATTGCTAACACTTCTTCAACGAGAGAGAATAGAGTTTTCTTATTATGTTTCAAATTAGCTTGATATGAATTAGTATTTACAGAAAGCCAACAGTCTTTTTCTTTAAAATGTCACTTACCATGCCTTCACTAACATCATATTTATTAGTTAAATTTTTTTGTTTTAAAAAAGGTAATAATATTTTTTTCAAACAAAATTTTTTTTGTATAGCTGTAAAAGATTTTTATTTTTTTTTAAAGATTCATTTTATTTATTAATAGATATATTAAGTTGTTTTTTGAGTTTACTTTTAGCATTATGCAAAGAAAAAAACATATAAAAAATAAAATATGTAAAAAAAAATCATGAAACATAAGATACAATATGTAATATAATATTTATTTATTGTTAATTTTATTTAAAAAAATAGATATGAAGAATTACAAAATTATATATATATAAATTTAGTAAAATTCATTTTAAACAAAACTTTATTGTATCAAAAAAAAAATTGTTATAGAACAATTCATTATAAGAAGGTTCATTTTATATATAAATTTTCTGACTTTAATTTATTAAATGTAATATGAATTTTTAATTATCAAATTTGATATAGTAAGGTTTTTTTATATTTAAAAATCTATCTAACCTGAAAATCTATTATAATGTAAAATTCATAATATTAAAATTCGCTGTAAAAAGAGTTAACTATAACTTCTATTCTTAAATTCTTTGTTTTTTATATTAAAATCTTAATAAATATTATATATATATATATATTTATAATTTTGAAAAAAGATTTTTTCATTTTAGATCAAAAAAAGAAGAGAAAAGAAAAAAGTTTTTTTTTTATTTTTTTTTTATTTTTTAAGATAATTCTTTTTTGAATTTTGAAAATTAACTGATAAGTTAATTCTCTTTTTAAAATAAATAATAATCTTCTTTAAGAATGTTTATTAATAATTTTTTTTTTCTTTTAGGATTAACCTTTCTTTAGATTTTGAAAATACTTAATAAATTGATTTTTCTTTTTGAAATAGGTATTAAGCTTCTTTAAGAATGTTTTTTTTCTTTCTTTTAAGATTAACCCTTTTTTAAATTTTGAAAACTAATTAATAAGTTTTCTCTTCTTAGAATAAATATTGATAAGATTGCTAGATAAAATTTAGAGATTTTACAAATTGTTTAAATGGTAAAAGTAAATTTAATAAAATTAAAATCTTATTAAAAAATTTGTAAAACTCAAAAAAAGATAAAATTATATCAAAGTTTATAAAAACTTAATAAGTTTAAATAAGCAACCTTAAGTATTGACTTCTTTGAATATGTTTAACATTCTTTTTTTTTTTTTCTCTTTAGGACCAGCCCTTCTTTGTTTCTTATTTTTAGAACTAATAAGTTGAATTTCTTCTTTTTGAAATGAGTGAGTTGTAACGATTTTCATACTATTGAATAGACTTGGTTATGATAAATCTAATAAATAATTTAATCACAAGATAATACCATTTTAAAATTGTACGCAATACTTTTGAGCGCCACTGTACAAATATATTCTCTGGAAATGTTTCAATTGAAAAACGTTTTTTTCCAATGGCATTTGAAAAACCTAGTTTTTTTTTTGATAAGAATTATAAAGGAATTAATATAAAAAGCATTTGTTCTGAAGACGGTTGAGAAAGAGAATAGAAATGAAGTATTGTTTAATTATGTGAATGTTTGTTCTTTTCGTGAAGTTGCAAAAGCTTTAAAACAAAGCCTGCAGCAAATAGACAACTGTCTTGACATTAGGACGCGAAAAATTTGTATAAAGCTATTATTGTACATATCGTTCGAGCCAAATATGTATTTTAATATAAATTGGCAAAGATACAAAAGGAACCTGATTTATATTATTTTTTTCGAAGGAGTCTCCGTTGTTTCGTATAATGACGATGAAGATGGAGCCGGCGTGGAAAATCCTTTTTGAGTAAATTTTCGAATCTTTGCAACCAGATCTACTTGCGTATGCTAAATAATAAATATTAAGATAACGTGAACACTGGTGGTATTGACAGGAAAGTATATCATATATACCCGTAATGCTAGGAGATTTTCCAAGAAATCTGGTAAGAGGTCGTTCATATCAGATAACAATGTTGGTAATGTCAACCCCGCCATCTCGACAAAAAAATAAAACCTTTTTGAATTATCATATGTAAGGGAGTAGATTGTCCATTTTGTGCCTATACAACATAAGTAAAATTTTAAACAGAAAAAATTTAAACCGCGCTGAATAAATAAATTGCATTTTTACACATACCTGTTATCTGAACGCCCATCACAAAGACTTCTTCAAGTTCATCTTTTTTGAAATGAAGTTTATTCCAAAAGGCATCCATACAATCTTTCATTACCACTTTAATTTTAGAATGGTCTTCCCGGAATTTAGTGTCGTCCATAGGACCTTCTGTATTCCCTGCTTCAAGCACTAATAATTCAATCTTGTAACTACGTAATGATATTACCAAATCCATCATTCTAGATGGTGGGTTTAACTTCACGTATTCTTCATTAATATACTTTCGTATTCTGGAAGTAACACTACGTGAATCTTTTTCAATCCTAGAATAAATTAGTTATACCATTTTAAGAATTGATTTTATAGAATAATTAGTGCAATGCAAAAATAATCACTTACAGTTAAGCTCAAAGATGCCTATATTAAATTCTTCAAATATTAATCCAAAAATTGGACTAAGGATCTTAACAATATGATCACGCTCTCGTTGTTTCATAACAAGAATATTAACCTCTCTTCGTAAGCACAGATGACTAATAAAAATCCAGTCAGTATCTGTAAATAAAATACCCAATCAATCCATTCAAATATTCAACCATACACTTACAAAAATTCAATAATTCCGATAGTTAATCGTGCATCCTCAGATTCCAAAGTTGCAAATTTATTTTTCCATAATATGAGATCATTTAGTGACTTCTATAAAATAACATAATAACTTATGAATATGTTGTAAGAAGCAGAAAACTACGAACAAAAATAGCTTACCACACAGCCAAGTCTATCGTGAAGCAAATTTTTTACTTTCGTATCGATTTTATCTTTATTAAGTTTTCTAGTTGACTTGATAAACAATTGCGCATAATCGGATGCTTTAAGAACCTTATCCCAATCAACTTTCGTCCAATTTGAGAGATCCACTATTCGTGATTCAATGGACCTAAAACTTTTTTTTTAGTTATTGAGCGAAAACAAATATTATTTGTGAAAAAGCAACAATGACGTACTGCACTCGCAAATTGTCACGTTTCAATCTTTCCTCCAAATTTCCTCGAGATTTAAATTTGAAAATATCAAATCAGATATCTGCAATATAATGAAAATTTCAAATATTATTTAAGAGATTACGTCTCAATAAAAAAAACTGTTCCTCATTGTAGCTACCTTATCCACAACGATTTCCGGGTTATCTACTTTTTGTTCATGAGATTCTGTATTGCTTAACGTTTGTATATTCTCGGAAACAATTTGATTGTTATCAGGACTCATGAAAACCTTGAGAATAAGAGATAAACTTATATAAGTAACCCAAAATATAATCTTGTCAAGATAATAACATCAACAAACCTCGGCTCCATCCGATGTTTCTGCGACATTGACAAAACTTTCATGTTTCTTTTCAGCATCACATTCAGGAGATAATATCGTGGACTGACTGCTTACGGAAGGTCTTTCTATTCGAAAAGAATTCAACATCGTGTCTATCATATGCACTGCAACCTTTGATCCGTATAGATCGGCTTTTGTTTCAAATAACTTTTCATTCGACTGTAAACTGGTTAGTTTGTTGTATATAACGTAAATAATACAAATTAACAACTGTTGTTTACTTTTTTATCCATTTGGTCAAAAAACATCGTAACCTCTTTGAATTTAAAATTTTCTTCTACATTATTAAAAAGTTTTGTAGCCTTTTCTCGGACTTTTTTGTTGCTTGAGTTATGAGTAGTTATTGAATGGAACTGATGTTTTAATTCAGTCATAATTTCTTTGCGATGTTCAGACGTCACCCCTCTGCAATTTTCTCCCAAAAATTCAAGACAATTGTAGATAGACCATTTTGCGAAGACTTCTTCCTTAAAATATTTGTTAATCCCGTTTGAAATGTTCATTCATACTAAGAATTGTAACCAATATTATTAGTATCAAAGTTAAAAGTCATTTCAATAATAAACGTATGGTTAGATTTGGCATTGACTAAATGGTATTCTGAAAGAGGTTGCCAAGCTAGGATGTTAGGCTATCCTAACACGCGCCTAGCACTCGCTTTTCCAAGCATCGATCGAGGGAGGTCCACGTACGTGGAATAGCTCCAACGCACGTAGGATACTCATTAAGTCAAATATACTGGAAAAGGACGATTAAGCTTAGCTGTTAAGCTACCTTAACAGGGGCTTGGTAATCCTGTTCCAAGCATCAATCGAAGGAGGTCCACATAAGTTGAATGCCCCAGCGCATTGTAGGATATTGTGATGAGCCATAGGTACAAAGTACTGTACATACTTTCCTGTATAACGTACTCGGATAAAATCTTTTTTTAAAATAAAGTTCTTACAATGGATTTTTTATTATGCAAGTTAGATAAGTTCGATAACAAACACAACTTCTAAAAGAAGAAATCGTTTGCTCATCAAAAAAAAATAAAATTTAATTGGTTGATCACAAAATTAACAACACGCGTAGATGGATTTAAAATTCAGAAAAAAAAAGTGATCAGCGTATTATTTTAACGCGTTAATGCATAAGATGTTTGACGCAAGCAATTCACACGAAGAGAATGGACAAGAATTTCAAATCTTGCGTTCAGAAAGTACAATTAATATCGATAAACTTATTAACGAAAAGATACATTATATAGCTCAAAGTATGTTGTTAGAGTCAAAGAAAATTATCTATCAAAATTTTCATTATTACACGTAATTCATTTATATTTATTTTAATATTCTTTGCTTTGTAAATTTAATTTTCTAATAAAGATTAAATAACTTTTTTTTTTTTTAAAAAAAAAAAAATAATAATACTTCAATACAAATTTTAGACGCGGGCGTTAAAAATATCAAAAAAATTGTGAAAAATCAAATTCTTGAATTGGATGAACTGGTTTTAAACAGCGGTCTTGAAGTAGCGCAAATAGCTGAAGTTTTGAATGTCATACTCACTGGAAAATTAGGTGGGTTTGTACGTTTTCAATGAATAATATTTGTAAATTATTTATTTTAATTTTTATTGTAATTTTTTTTAATGATTAGACGATATTGACACCAAAAGGTTAATAAAAGTCCTTTTGCCACGTACAAAAATATCTAACTTCCTTGTAATAAAGGTCTTGGGAAGTCTTGGAAATAAAATTTTAAAATACAATATTCAGGTGCTCTTATTACTCTTTGATTTCTTGTTCGTATAAGACAGTTTTGCGATACTGAAAGCTCACATTTATATTCTTTCAAAAGGCTCTTTTACTTCGTTGGATTATTATTGTTTATAATGTAATTGAAGATCATTCGGAATTGCTAAAGTTTTATGGTGTAATAATTCATTATATGGAATATGACACCTTGAGGTGGGAATAATGAATTGCGGCGTTTCTATTATTAGTAAAGAGCTAAATTAACAAATCATAATTCATTTATATTAAGGCCACTTATCTGTCATATTTTATATTTAATGACACGACGCGAACATGTTAAATCCTATAGAATACGCAAATTGTAATCATTTTTTTTTTTTTACGTGAATTTCTCATATAAAGGTCTATTTTCAAGTTATTATTTTTTTTTATTTAATAGAGTAGATCTTCAAAACAGATATGGGCCTGAACCGCATCTCCTTGGGTTACTAACACTTTATAAGGCTTTTTTTCCAAACTTAGTAACAATTCGCATTCCACCTTCAAAGGGTGCTTTATTCAAGGTAAAAAAAGTTTTATTATTGTGAGTAATGAAATTATTTCTCATCGATATACCTTTATTAGTGCTCGGATGTTGCATGGTTTCAATTATTTAACCAAATTCAAAGAAAATGGAATTGTGATAAAAGTTTAGATGATACCCCTCTAACAAGATCATTGTTTCTTAAATCAACGGTATGATAATTAAAGTCGATTATGTTGGATGAAATCAATGCTAATTGGTTTTTTAATTTTAATTAAAGCCAAAAAGGAGAAAGTTAGACCATATCGAGGTTCCAAAAGCGCGTACATTTAACGCCACTCAAGTAAGTGATAGTACCATGACATGTTGTTTTATTTCCCTGATAAATATACACATATATACCTTAATACGTTTATATTAATTATTCGTTAGAATTCAATAACTTTGGATGAAATAATGAATGTTAAGTTACTTGCTTCCAACATTGATAAAATTGATTTACCAAGTCAATTAGCTTCTGTGTTGGAAAATCGAATGTTGCAACATATCGTTGTTTGCAACCCTGAAAGTCCGTATATTTGTCATAACAAAAATTATACAAGAGATATAATTATTTACAATTATTATTGACTTGTTTTATTATATTTGTAGAGGTTACTATTGCGAGGATTAGTTATTGGCTTGAACAATGTCTTATGGAATTAGTTTATTGGAATGATAATACAGTCGAAACCAAAGCATTATTTAACAGTTTATTGACAAAAATCGTTGCATTAACGGAATTCATGAAGGTTTTCGTTTTTATTATTTTCTTTATATTATTAATATATATCCATATCTAAAAATTATTATTTTATTAGGAATTACTTCCTGTTATTCAAGAATTTTTAGCAAAATACGTTCAAACATGGGATGGAATCGAACATCAAGAAGCGATACTTAAGTTGTTGTCATTGTTGAGACCCGTACCTTTCAAACGTCAGTAGTTTAATATAATTAATTCAGTTGTTTTATTTTTTATAAAATGTGTTATGCTATTTATAATAATTGTGATGTTTATTTAGAATTGTCCAATGAATTTTTAACACCTTTACAAAAGCTGCATGAAAAATTATCATCAAATTGGAAGGTATTCATCATTTTAAAATGAAATATTATTTCTATGAATAAGTCCTAATATCTAATATTATATCAGGCCAAATTAATACATTGTTATACGAATCTTTTTACGCATTGGATTTTACATCAAGAAGATAATTTCGGTCATACAAACCAAGAAGGTGAAATCGAAGATTTGTAAGTTACATTCATTTCGTTTTTTAGACGTTTGACTATCACTTAATGATATCATTTCTATTTTTGTATTAAGGGAGAATTCATTTTTAAAACTTTCAACCGAAGGAGATCATTCTAAAGTAATTCAAGAGTTGATTAATCATATTAATCAACTCTCACTTACTTCTCTCGAGGTAAATAGTAATAAGTATTTTGAGATCAATAATATTTCTAAATCTATTAAATCTAATTGATTTTTATATAAACAGAGCACTAATGATGATTTAGAAGTGCAGCATGCAATCCTTTCCGCCTTTGAAACCATAGCGAACCTACAATTGAATCATAATTGGGATATGATTATCATCCCTTCATCATCAATAGTCTATCGATCGTTCTTTACTTCGGGAATGAGCTTGTCTAGAATCTGTGGAATTGTTTTACAGTGAGTTTTATTTTTAATTATTTAATTGTTTGATTGTGCCATTATATGTCTTAAATGAACAATTGCTGTAGATATAAAGAAGCATTTGATAAATTTGAAAAAGGCTCGCGGCGAATTAGAACGCGCCATAACCGTAATTATATAAATTATTTTAATTCGTTTGTCATGGATATGTGCAATTGTTTGTGGAGAAATCGTCCTTTTAATAAAGAAGATAAAAATGCGAAAGGATTTCAGCTAGACGAGTAAGTTTATATCTAATAATTTACATATTTAATTTGCTTTTCTAATGTGTATCAACTTATTTATCGTTTAATCATAGTGATATTATTCAAAAGCTGCAAGAGATTTATAGTGAAAATTGGGTATTTAGTTACTCAATAACTCATTTGCCATTTTTGTCTGCATTATCTAAGTCTTGTGTCCAGGTATTATAAACTTTACTAATTATATGAATTAGATTTTAAACATTTGATAAAATTCTATTTTTTTTTTTTTCTGGAAAATTTAACAGAATTTGGAAGATTCGTCTCCAAATATTACAAAGAGGCTCGCATCACCTGTGACTCAATTTTCATTGAAAGAGGTATCATAAAATTCATTAAATCAAATTTATTTGAGTTTGTTAATTTATAAATTAAAAAGAGATCAAATATTTTAATTTCAGGCGGGTGGGTTGCAAATGACATATACCGATTATAGAGTTCATTTTTTGAAAGAACTTCATGAACTTGGATTTATTGGCATCCACGATTTCTTGTGTCAATCTTTGACATCTTTATCTAAACTGAAGAAAGGATAAACTTTTTTTTTTTCTTTTATTAAACAAAAGTTATTGCTAATAAACGCACCTGACCTTTATTCAAGAATAATGCATTTTTTTTTGGATTCATAATCATTTTTACAAGAATTTACCAAGGCGAGCTAAATGGTAATTGATTGTAGTCGCATGTTGTGATTTTTTTGGCTTTTACGATTTAATATGTTAAATAATATATATTATTAACAATGTTTGGACTTATATCATAAAAAGATGAAATGATTCTATACGTTACCACTTTACGCATACACTCGGTAAGTGCTTGAACAGTTTGTATACATGAAGGAGAATCAGTTGAACTAGTTGCCCAACAAGTTAAAAGAGCAGCTATTTCTGGAGTACAAGGACTTTTGTTATCAAGTTTTCTTGAACGAACCATAAGTTTCTTTATCTTCATTTTTTTTTTTTTTTATTGATAAAATGAAATATGTATTTTATGGATTATCAATATTTTGGATCTAAGATCTCATTGGTTGCTTATGTAGATATTAAACTCAAATAAATGATAGCGAAAATTTAAATTAATTCATTAAAATATTTCAAATGTTCAAATGAAAGACACGTGGCTATCACTCGTATCCTATATTTATTAAAGAGAAGCCAGAAGTTAGATCAACGAAAACCTCCTTAATCAATTTTTTTTTTTGTTTTAAGTTTCGCGTCAGATACCGTACGTAGTCATAAAGTCACCATCACACATTCGACAATAAGCCGAATAATATGGAAGACGTAAAACATCTCATCATGAAAACAGAAAAATTTTGATGAATAACAAAAAAAATGAAATACCTTTTCTTTTTTCATGGTCTAGAAATAGAAATACTATCAAAAAAAAAAAAATTAAAATCAGTTGTGCTATTTAAGTAATTTATTCAATTGAATTGTCTAAAAATGTACAAAATCTGCGAGTTCCCTTTTTTTTTTTTTTTTTTATGCAAATGATGAAACACCAAAAACCGGAGATTCACGGACGGGAGAATGGATAACCAATCATTTACATCTGATACAAGTTTTTCAACATTCATCCAATCATTTTTTGGTTTATTAAAAAAAAAAAATTTCAACCGATTTTCCTATAAGATCAAGAAAATATTTTTTTTTTGATCCGTCTTTTTCTTTCCATTATTTGCTGTTAACCAATCTTAATTTTAATTCTCCCCACTCTCAAATAATATTCATAATGTCAAGCCCAAAGAAAGACTCCACCTATGCCTTTTTCTTGGACTTCATGATGGGTGGTGTTTCCGCTGCCGTCTCAAAGACCGCTGCTGCTCCTATCGAGCGTGTCAAGTTACTTATTCAAAATCAGGACGAGATGCTCAAGTCTGGTCGTCTTGCTACACCATACAAAGGCATTGGCGAATGCTTTTCCCGAACAATAAAGGAGGAGGGAGTTATTTCTCTTTGGCGTGGAAATACTGCCAATGTTATTCGATATTTCCCTACACAAGCTTTGAATTTTGCTTTCAAGGATAAGTTTAAGCGAATGTTTAATTATAAAAAGGACAAAGATGGTTATGCCAAAGTTTTTCTCGGAAATATCGCTTCTGGTGGTGCAGCTGGAGCTGTTTCTTTGACTTTTGTATACTCGCTTGACTATGCTAGAACTCGTCTTGCTAACGATGCTAAAGCTGCTAAAAAGGGTGGTGAACGTCAATTTAATGGTCTTGTTGACGTTTATTCTAAAACCATCAAATCAGATGGGTTCGTTGGTCTTTACAGAGGTAAGATGGTATTCTTTAATCAAAAAAATTGCGATCTTATAATGATATAATAATCCTAAACTCATGTAAAATTTTATTTATTACTTTGATTAATCTATTCAGGGTTCAATATTTCTTGTGTTGGTAAGTTTAAAATATTTTGACATATTTGATATTTGGAACAATCAAATTCAGAGACGAATCTTATTTTTGATGTATAAGAAGGATTACTCGTATTGCGCCTTTAATGATGCTTGCCTAATCCGGCGTAGTCGTGACATTACAACAATGAATACAACTCGTCGCAATTCAGGCGAAGTATAAAGTCTTCTTATGTTAAAAGCCAAAATAATTTTTTTTTTATAATTCAAATAATAGGAATCATAATCTACAGAGGTCTTTATTTCGGTATGTTCGATTCTTTGAAACCTCTTGTCCTTACTGGTTCGCTTAAGGACAACTTCCTCGCATCGTAAGTATCGAATTTCTTATGAATTGTGCATGTTAAAATATTATGCATTCGAGAAATTGGTATTCGGTTCAAGATTTTCATTCCTTTAATAATTGATTGTTAACATGATAAATAATTGCCATATTGATAATTTATAACCTGTATTATTAATTACATAATCTAGATTCTTGCTTGGTTGGTCTGTGACCATTGGTGCTGGCCTTGCAAGTTACCCCATAGACACCATACGTCGTCGTATGATGATGACTTCTGGAGAAGCCGTAAAATATAAATCCTCTTATCATGCCTTTAAGGAAATTGTAGCCAAAGAAGGGACAAAGTCTTTGTTTAAGGGTGCTGGTGCTAACATTCTTCGTGCCATTGCTGGTGCTGGTGTATTGGCTGGGTTAGTTTTTGTTTTATATATAAACTTATTTTTTTTTTTCGTTATTACTCTGCCGAGAAATTCTTTAAATAATGAAAACTTACACCTTATTCTTTTGTAACAGTTATGATAAACTTCAAGTAATCTTCTTCGGAAAAGCCTACAAGTAATATCCATCCTCTGACGTGTTTCTGGATGAGAACAAATAATGACTCTATACAAAACATATATAAAAATTACATAGACATCCATATTATTATAAGTTATTGTATTGCTGGCTAGCCAGTTAACATTAATAAGTTTAATCATTAAACAGGTTTCTTACATAGTTAATAATTTTAAAAGTAATTGAAAAAAAAAAAATTTCTATAAATTAATTTAATTAATTCATAGATGGTTATCTATTTCTTTACGAATTGCCACAGTTTATTTTTGTATGTGGCTGAATTTAATAAATTTTGCTCTGGCCCGCTTTTATGGTCATTTCCTAAATTGCTTGATAATTTTGGTCAAAGTGACTGAAATCGTCAGCCACGAACGATTCGAATGAGGCTGAGCGTTAACTCCTAAAATAATGTACAATACTTACGATAATCCAACTTAAACTAGATCATTGAGCCAACGACTCAACGTGCGCCCTAGGTAGTTGGTTTGGCCAAAAATCCCTCAAATTACTTCCAAAAAAACCTGGGACGTAAGGTACGATAAATATATTTTTTTTGACATATTTTTCTTTTCTGCTTTGGATGTTTGTTTGCGCTTTCAAAGTAGAGAGTTGACAAGTTTTAAAAGTTATAAACCAAGTTACGGATTTATAATTTTCAAAATTTTTCTTGCGAATTATTTTTTTTTTCCATCTATCCTTGTTCATAATATTTTACTTTTTTGTCGTCTTTTTTAATCCTTTACCATTCACTGATCACTAGTTTATGTTTTCTTTAAAAATGTTTTTATTTTAGTTTCATTTTTTTTATTTTTATTTAAATGTAACTTTGTTTTGTAAAGAACCCTTTTCAGTAATTGTAAAGCAGGAGGATTGAGAGTTTGGTGTAATCACTACTGAAAGCGATTGTTTGATTGTTGCATTGTTATAGATTGCTCTAATAAAATAAAGAAAGTGTCTACAAATATGTCAAATTTTTCTGACAAGTCTTTTTTTTTTTTAATTGCATTCACAATATACCTACAGAAACGAGAATTTGTCAACTGTCAATTCAATTACCAATACTCACTTCAACGAAATATATATATATATATATATAAAAACTAACTTTCAAAAAAAAAAATATCTTTGCTATATAAAACTACTGTGAGATAGTGAGATTTATATAATATAGAGATATATAATATATATTTTTTTATATATATAATATTTTGTTTACAGTTATGGCTACAGTAATAAATTATAATAAGGAAGAAGATATTGAAATATTAGAAATTAATGATGATGATAATTCACAGAATGATGTTGAATTACTTAAGGAAAAACAGGTAATAAATTATTCTTTTTTTTCCTTTCCTTTTTATTAATTTCTAATTTTCTATATTGATATTAGATTTTATTGTATTTTGAATTTTTTTTTTTTTTAAAAATCAAAAAAAAAAAAAAATCAATTTTATAGAAGAATACCAATGTATTTCAACAACAACAACAACAACAACAACAACACGAACCATTACATAAATCCCCGAAAAAGTCAACAAGTCCTAATTCACAAAATGTAACACCTGAAAATTTAAGTGATGGTAGTCAAGATTCTGTTAATGACATTCGGGAAAATTCTTGCAATTCAATGAAAAATGAATCAAGTCATAAACAATCTATGCAGCAACAAATTCATGATAATGGTATAACATTTGAAACCAATAATCATCGTGGAAAGATGGAACTATCAAACCTTCAGCCTGATGGTAATTTGTCAGGACAAACGACTGAATCTTTAAATGGTCTTAAAAAAATCTCTACAGAAAAAAAAGATTCAAATCGGAATAGTAATAATAATGGACAAAATAATGGTGTAGTTAATTCTTTATCAAGTAATTTACGGAATAATATTTCCGGAACGGGAACTTTAAACGGACAACGTTCTAACAATTTGACCTCATCACAACATCAAACAATGCTTGCGACTCACTCAATTTGTGAGCAAGAAGGGCAAGTTAAGATGATGAAATTAGCTGGTCTAACGGTGCTTATGCATAGGAAAAAGGGCGAGATAATATATAGGCTAGCTGACAATATGTCGGTTAATTCTTTATCTGATACACAAAGAGAAGCATTACTGAAGGAAATAAAAACTTTGCACGATTCAAATGCGATTGTAACTCAATCAATGTCACAGTCCATCCAGAATCAAGAAACTTCCATGACCTCATCAGCGAACGATACTTCAGCGAATGTTTCAAAGTCACCGCCATCCACATCCTCACTTGTAGATCGATCATCCATAATTGAAAATGACATTTGTCCACAGACTCCGATATCTTCAATGAGATCACGACCTTCATTGGCACCCGCATCACAGTCAATACGACCTTCGTCTGTTCTTCAGGAACCATGTTCAACGGTTGCTCGAACGAAACTTAAAACAGTTCCAATATCAACATCAACAACATCAATAGCGGCAACCAAATCAATAAATAATACGACGACATCAAATTCGCAAGCAACATCCAAGCAATTGTACATACCATTAGCAGCACGTCCTCCCTTAGTTCCCGAAACGAATTCATTTGACCAAACATTAGACCGATCAATTTCTCTTAATATGACTTCACAGACATTATATCATTCATCTTCATTGTTTACACCAGACGATACATTTTATCCCGATGGATCTTCAAGGTCCACAAGGAGGTACACCAAAACAGGACGATATGCCAAAAAACGAAGTATGGATGAGACAGATTCTCAGTTCACACAAGAATATTCAACACAATACCAACACATACCGACAAGTACAATACCAATGAGCACTCAGATGAACAGTCAGACGAGTACACATCCGTCCCAGTCCTCTCAACCTATTCAACCCACCTATTATACTAGTACGACACCGACTACTCGTCCGATAGTACAGTATTATTCTGCGACACCCCAATCTCGTCCGTCCATATCACGTGGGGTAAAGAGACCATTTCAGTCAACAGGAACTCAAAGAACAACAGAAGAAATTAATCATCATCTAGATATCGTACAAAGGTAAGACAGCTATTTTTTTTTTATCCGAGTTAAACTGTAATAGCTATCAATTAGATATTCATTTCAAAATTTTTATTTTTATTTTTTATTTTTCATAGATTTGAAGCGGCAACAAAATCAGATCAGATCGCAGTATTGCAACCTGATTACAAGACTCCATTCCGATCTTTTCAAGATGCGGTTGCAAGACTTTTACCGTATCATGTTTTTGAATATCCTGACGAAGACATGAAAGGAAATGATCAAATTTCAGATTTAGATGGTAAGGAATTTGCCAAATTTGTTTTGAACGGTATTTATTAAGTAACTTTTCTAAATACAATACACATTTCTTCTATAGCTACCAAAAATGCATTAAGATTTTACAAAAGACGAAAAATAATTTTCGATAAGTATACCGATCTTTTGAAGAAAGAAGCAGAGGTAATTAATTACTTTATTAATCCGTAGTAATGGTAATGGATTGTCATCGCACTTAAGTGACGAATTATAAAACTAAATGATTTTTTTAGCAATTATGCCCGACTACTTACACGAACCTTTGTGAGAAATTGATTGTTGAGGACGAAAAGACGGAAAATATGATGTTGAAAGAAGAATGTCGTCGATTAAGTGAACAAATAAGATCAAGATCACAACTATTGATGTTACAACAACAACAACAACAACAACAACAACACAAGTCAGAATTACCACCACAAAGCTAATAAAAAAGAAATATATAATACTTTTATTATGTTAATAGCATTTACTGTAACATACAATATATATAATATATATTTCCCGCATTCTGCTAATCAATATTAATTTTTTTTTTTTTGTGATCATTAAAAAAAAAAGACGTGTATAGTAACGACGTTTTTTCGTAATTGTTTATATAGCGGAATTAAACCTAAACTATCTCGACTTTTTTCTAAGCAAATTAAGATAGTATTTGTAAATAATCACATTATTACATCATTACATTTTTTTTTTTTTTTTTCGCATGAGGTGACAGATATTATGGGATTAGCGTGAAAAATTAACAATCCAACAGTTAAATGGTTTAGGTATATATCATCAATAGTGTAATATAATAAAGTTTTTTTACTTATCTCTCAATAAAAAATCACCCTTTTTTATATTGAATTACCTCGTAGGGAAAGTTTGGCAATATTAAAGCAGTTATTACACAACATTTATTATAATAATCTGCGATTGAATTTCTAAAAGCAGATAAATAAGAAAAACTAGTTAAAAACTTGAAAAAAAAAAAAAGTGTCACAGAGGAGGCGACAATGTTCAGCTATGTAGTACGTAATGTCTCATTTTCGTTTGTCTAATAGACGTTCAAAGACAAAAAAAAGATCTATTCCAGGCTCAAATTTTAGTTGTGACTTTTCAACCGACGTTTATAGTTATAGTGACCGTGATATTTCTGTTTCTACAATGGCTCAATTTATGGGTTGGACGAGTAGTATAGACGACGATAATACGGGGTTTGATCAAGCTTTTGGTGGATTCGGGGTTGGAATGGGTAATTTTGGGGAAAGGTTAAGTGTAAGCTTACCGAAATATATTGAAGGAGCTGTTGAAGTAGGAAAGATAATAAACCATACGGTAATAGCCGTTTTAACTGGTAACATTGCTTTTCTTGTTGAAGATATTGTTACTTATGCCGGAGCTGCTAGGCATTGTAAAGCTGAATGTAAAAGGCTCGGTGAACAGTTCAAAATAGCTCGTGACTCGGCAAAAGATTTACTGGATAAGTTGGCGGAGAATCCAAAAGAGATTGAAGATAAAAGTTTTGCCACCGCTTTAAAAGCTTTCGCCATTGTATTAGAGGATGGTAGGGCCGTGGTTAAACAACACGCGGAAGCGAAATATGGATTAAAAATTTTTTACGCAAAGAAATTTGCAGCAGAATTTCAAGATATAGAGGAAAGGTTAGATCAATCTTGTAATAGGCTTAATTTTGCGATTAATATTCGACATTTTGTTGATTCTCAAGAATTGGAGGAAACTCATAGAAATTGGCACGAAGAAGATAAGATTGCCTTTGCCCAATTAAATAATATGGTAAAAGAATCCTTGGAAGAAATTCGTGGTTATAAACAATATAAAAACGCACCATCACAACTAGTACTTTTAGGTTCTAGGATAAATTCCACCGAATTATCCGATCTCGAACGATATAAAACTGATAGGTTATTTACTGCGATTCATCATACCGTGGACGAAAATCGAAATCCAAAAGATACTAAAGTTGTTATTAAAGTAACGATGGCAAAAGAATCCGTTCCCGAACAAGTTTCACAATTCGCTTTGGAAGTAGCTTATTTACAAAAGTTAGCCCCGTCTCCAAATATTATTGATCTAATTGGTATCACCCCACTTCGAGGTAATTTGGCCTTAGTCTTAGGTTATTGCGAACATGGAGATTTGCAAAGTTTTATCGCATCCGGTCATTTAAAAGGTGATTGGGGAAAGAAACGAAGTATAGCTTTGGGTATGGTTCAAGGTAAGTTTCGATTAATTATTATTTTAAAAAGTTATTCATTTTTTGTTTCAACGGGTTATCGGATCATTTGATAATTGCTTTTCTTTTTCTTTTCTTTTCTTTTCTTTTTTTTATGGTAGGTATTGCATTCCTTCATAGAGCTGGAATTTTGCATAAATATATAAATAGTGCAAATGTCCTCCTGGATGGTTATTTCCGAGCTAAAATAACGAACTTCAGAAAATCACGTTGGATTAATAAAGTAAGTTTGGGAGTGATTGATTCCTTTGAAGAACAAATTCGTTGGACAGCTCCGGAAAGGCTTGGTGACGATGTGGCAACCTTTACAGAGGAATGTGACATATATTCATTCGGAATTGTGTTTTACGAAATTGTATCCGAAAAATTCCCTTGGCATGAATTACAATTGTATGAAGTATATAATGCAAGAAAATGTGAAGCAAAGGAATTGCAATTACCACCAAATATACCAACTTCGATTTCAAGCATCTTTACCAATTGTACAAGTATAATTCCAAAACGTAGATTTAAAACGACAGAAATAATTGATCATCTTGAGGCAATTAGACCTGAAGATTTGGAAAATGCGTCTATAAATTTACCTGGTGATAACTTAACAGTTAATTACTTGTCAACTAGTAACGGAAATAAACATCTAGGAATTGATGAACGTCTTACTATTTCTGATGTTTCCGAAGAAGATGATGGACGAGAAGAGATATTAGAAAGAGCAAAGAACTTTCATAAATATGGTCATTTTATAGAAGCAAGAAGAGAATTTGAAAAAATAGATGATCATCCTCACGCTTCGTTTAGATTAGGGTATTATTACTTTTTTGGTAAGGGAGTTCAAGAAGATATTCCGAAATCAATTAAATATTATGAAAAAGCGATAGAAGGCGGGGATGGGGATGCGATGGATATGTTTGGATACCTGTGTTTAACGGGGAAAGGAATTTCTAAAGATAAAGTTAAAGCTGTGGAATATTTTCAGAAAGCAGTTGATAAAGGAATCCCTACTGGAATGTACCATTTAGGATTTTGTTATTTTAAAGGTTTGGGAGGGTTGAAAAAGGATGTTGAAGAATCTAAAAGGTTAATGAGGAAAGCAGCGAATATGGGTAATGATGACGCTCTTAGGTTTATTCAACAAAAATGGGACACGCAAAATGCTTAAGTGGAAAATATTTTTGTATATTTATTTCTCGTTTTTATTTTTAGGTGATTATTGTATAAATTATTTCAATGTTCATTTGTATTTTTTTTTTTTTTTTTTTTTTTGTAAATTTCTTTTTCTTTCCTTAAAAAATTTTTATTTTATATTTTTATATATTGATTTTTTTTTTTTTTTTTTTTTTTTTTTTTTTTTTTAAAAAAAAATTTTTATAAAGCTCGCTTAGAAGTTATCAAAATTTATTTTTCTCGAATACAAAAATTCGGAGATCAGATTGGTGGTTGTTATTGGTTGTCATCATAACATCTTTATAATTTTTTAGATTAATGATCATGAAATTCGGCATTTTAATAATATATAATAATTTGGACCTTTGCAATAGAAGGGGAGAAACTAATCAATTATCAAATTTAGCATTAAATAATTTTTTTCCCGACAGTTTTTCCCTTTACTATTGCAAAGGTCCCATATAATAAAATTTATATTTTTAATGAAACCAATTCCAGTAGAATTTTTTATGGCGTGAATCAATACTTCAACGTTTATCGTCTTCGATTTGTATTTGTATATATGTACATGTAAGCTTTTCGATACATCCATGCCTCAAAATTGGTGGAATTTTCCTATTATTTTATTATTTTTCAACTTTGTCAATAGAAGAAAAATATATCAAGAGAGCTCACTGTAGAGCAGACGTAACAGCAAAGTCTGAAATCATTAAATAAAGCAAACACAACAAGACTCTGTCGTCAGTAACTCCAAAATAATTGGAATTGCCAATAATTTGAGAAGGAAACTTTAAGCCGACTCAAAAAAATAAATGGCCTCAATTCCGAAGATCATGAAATTCCGCGGAAATTCGTAGGCTCACCGGTATCAAAATTAATATAGATTCTCTACTTTTTTTTTGAAACAAAAAAAAATTCGCACTCGGGTTTCATTCCTTAAATTACCAAGTATTTTTTTTTTCAAAAAAAAAAAAAAAAAAATTTACTTTTTCGTAAACGTTAA
Organism: Funneliformis mosseae; assembly: GCA_910592005.1. Classification (NCBI taxonomy): domain Eukaryota; kingdom Fungi; phylum Glomeromycota; class Glomeromycetes; order Glomerales; family Glomeraceae; genus Funneliformis; species Funneliformis mosseae. The sequence continues at coordinate 14,291 of CAJVPP010000257.1, read as the reverse complement.
ATTCCCTATAAAATAAAATAATGGACCGACCAAATCTCAATTACAATCAAGCGCAACACCAAGATCGTCGTGACCTTCAAATGCAATACAGAAATCTTCCTGGGCAAACAGCTTTTCCTGGGAGACCAGTCATCCCTGGACAACCTGGTCAACAAGTAAATTTCCCAGTACAAACGTACCAGCAACAACAACCAGTATACAACACTCAACACACGCAGCCATTATCTCAACAGATCTCTCAACAAATGTATTTTTCACAACCACAACAACCACAACAACCACCACCACAGCCACCACCGCAACAAACAGCTGCCGTTTTTTCAGCGCAACCGATTTTTCCATCTCAACAACAACCCTCATATAATCTACAGTCTCCAATACCTCAAATTAGGCCTGAGGAAAGGCCTAACAATTATGTTAATTTGCGCCCAACAATAAACAATAACATTAACAATAACAATAATGTCGTCTCTGTTTCCAACCCAACTACAACAATACCTGGAAACATTAATAGACCACCAGCTAGTCGTAATCAGAACCACTCAAATAATAATACAAAACAATTTACAAATGGTTTAAATGCAAATGAACGTCGAGCGAATGTCGGAACAAACGCAATAAATAAACCTCAAGTCGGTACCCCGTCTGCTTCGACTAATCAGAAACCAAAAGTGGTTCCGGCGGAGCCTGTCTCTTGGCAGATCCCACCTGGTGCACAACAACAACTAAGTCAGGTACAACAAAAACTGAGTCAGCAAATTGAAACGCTCGAACGTCGTATAACTGAAAATTTATTTGACACGGAAGCGTGGTTAGCGTTACTTGATGAATTGAAAGAAAAAGGCGATACAAATAAAATTAGAGAAACATATAAAAGTTTTACAGACAAATTTCCCACAGTGGTAAGTGAATATAAATACTATAACCTTTTTTATCTTAAAATAGTTGATAAAATTATAATTAATAAATACTTGAATTGTTTGGAATCATTTATTTTGGAGCGTTTGTTTAGTGTCTTTTTTGGGTGGTGGTGGTGGGATTAGTGTGTGCTTTTGTGTTTGTGTCTTTACACAGTTATTAAGTATGCGCTATGTATCAATTTTAACGTTCCTTTGTGATTATATCATTTTCTATTGAATTGGTTCGAGGTGTATGATCATGATCCTTGAAGTATTCTTTATACTCATATTTTAGTTACACGTTATAAATCGTGAATGGCTTCTTTTAAACGTTATCTTGTTACAACATATTGATCGTTTATGTTTATCTATTTTTTTTTTTTTATTTTTTATTTTTATTTTTATTTTGTTGTGTGATTAATTTAGTCTCGTCAATGGATTGAATATCTTAACTTCGAATTAAGCCAAGATGATAAGAGTAAAGTTCAAGAACTATATCCAAAATCTTTTCGTTATTCTATTTCCGTTGAACTGGCTAAGCATTATATCGAAAATGTGCGGAATCAAGTTGAAGCTAGTATTCCACCAGAGACTGATCCTATTGGAAGCATTATATCTATTTATAAGTACGCGTTGAATCACGTCGGGTTGGATATAGAAGCGGGTATTATTTGGCAAGATTATTTAAATTTTTTAAACAACCTTGAACCTACTGATAACATATTGAGTGAGTTGCGGGATGCTTATAAACAAGCTTTAAAAATTCCGTTGAATAATATTGAGGAAATATGGAAGAGTTACAAGAAAAATGAGAAGAAATTAAACCTTCCGAATCAGCAGCCGGTTAGTTATAAAACCTTCTTAATGTTGCATCATCGTAAAAATCTAACATGTCTCATGTATTGTTGCTTTTCATCTAAGATCAAGAAACAACAATATGATCGTATTTCCACAGTTGTTAAAGATTTACGTCGGTTCACTGATAAAATTAATAAGAATGTAATTCCGATCCCTTTGAAATGGACAAAGTCGGAAATAGAACAGGTACGATTTAAATATGGTCAACTCTTGGATCAACTTTGATAATAACGTTGATTTTTTATTTTCAGAAACATTATTTGGAAAAATGGATTGAATGGGAAAAATTCAATCCGCTTAGACTCGAGTCGGTGGACCTTTCAAAGAGAATCATATTCGCTTACAAAAAAGCCATGATGTACATGCGATACTACCCCAAGATATGGTAAACTTTTGATTTCCCGTAAGGATTTTTATTTTTGGATTAAAATTTTTTCCTTAAAATGTCGTAATATATTTCTAGGCATGATACAGCCGAGTACTTGATCTCGATTGGAGACGAAGATTGGGTCTCAATTAAAAACAAAAAAATTGAAGCAAAGGCATTGTTTGGGTCCTTTTTGGGGAAAGAATTTAAAGAAACGAAGGAAGAAATAGCAGTTAATTTATTGAGTACTGCGATTGAAATTATGCCAGACAGGTTAAAATATTGATTATTTTACTTTCTTCAATAATGAATTGGTATTTACATATGATATTTTATTACTATTTACTTATAGTTTGATGGTTAACTTACGTTACGCGGAACTTAAGGAGCACCTTAACCAAAATCTTTACCGAAATCGTGATGCTAATCGTGATGCTTTTCAAAAAGCTTTTTGTGAAAATTTTAAAATATATGAATCCCTCTTAGAAATTATGAACAAAAAATACGAAAAGATTGAACAAGATATACAGGCAGAAATTGATGCCTTGATGAAGAGGCACGATGCCAAGGAAACCGAAAATACCACCTATGAAGATGGTGAGACTCGTGAGATAAAAAGAAAAAAACAAATAGGACTCAAAAATGAGATTTCGGAGATTGAAGAACGCAAGAAACAACAAATTGATAAAATAGTTTCGGCTGGTGGTGTTATTTGGATAAACCTAATATCCTTTGTAAGACGTGTGAAGGTATGTCAACTCATCATGCTAATTTTATTAATATGATGTTTTATTTGTTAATTTATTTATTTCTCGTCGATAGGGTTTAGAAGAGGCTCGTAAATTATTTTATGAAAAAGCTGCGCCGTCTCATCTTTGCACATATAATGTATATACAGAATTCGGTATGCTACATTTTCAGGTTTATCAATGTTTTAATATTTGTTAAGTGTAATCTAACTTTTGAAAACATTTTAGCATCAATGAATTCCAAATTTGCTCATAAATATGTAAAAAATGTTCGACCCGCTTTCGGTGTTGGTGATAATTCTCCTAGTGGAGATGACATGAAAATTTTCAAATTAGGATTGGATCAGAAAGAATTAGCAGAAAATCCTAATTTCGTGGTTGAATACTTAAAATTCTTCATAGGAAAAAATGATCATATTAGTAAGTTATTCATTTTTGTAATTTCTGTTATTCGTTTTTGTTCATTCTGAAACGATATTCAAGGTGTTTATATATATTTTTAGACATACATTCGGTCTTTGAGAAATACATTCAGTTAATTCCTCCTGATAAAAGTAAAATACTCTGGGATATTTACTGTCCATATGTATACAAATATTGCACACTCTTTAAAATAAGGAATACTGAAGAGCGTAGGAGAGTGATTTATCCCCAAGGTATGAAATGAATCCCCATGTTAATTTTCGATTTAAAACTTAACGATTTATTCATTTCTATTTTCTTCTAAAGCATTTATTTATTGATATATTTTAAAATAAACTGATAGAATCTTCGATAAAGAGATTTGCTGACCGATTTGGCTTGCCAGATACAAGTTTATTAAGGAACGAAGTTGGCACACAGCGTAAGCAATCTAGATTTAATTTCAATATATTTTTCCTTTATTAAACCATTTAAACCATTCGGATGGTAATTATGGAGTTTCTGTAAAAAGATCAAGTTATTATATTAAGCTACTTTAATCAGAAATCATACTGCCCAATCTAACCGATTATCTTTTTTATTTTTAAGTTGACCATACTACAACCACAACCGCGAAAGTACCAGCGGTGGTAAGAAATAAAAAAGAAGTACGTGAACCCGCCGCTCCTGAACGGCTGGCTTTATTGAAATCAGTGAGCCAAGAAGCGTTTATACGTCCGAAAATGCAATCATCATGGCAATTATATGATCAATCGGAAGTAGAAAAAGAACAGCCAACCGTTACTTCTGTTTCTGTTTCGGGCGCTCCTCCAGAAAAAATCGCGAGGTATCTCGCAACACTTCCCCACTCTTCCAATTACAAAGGTAAATATTATTTTGCTCATCGAATTTTATTTTAATTTTCTTAACGTAACGTTATATAACTTTCCAGGGCCGATTATAAACCCGAATTTGTTGATAAATGCCATTATCAAAAACAATAACATTTCAATACCTACGGTACGAGATAGAAGCCCGGCCAGGACTGAAGGTCGAGGTCGTGTACGTCAAACGGAAACGTTTGGCAAGCAAAGGGTTAGTTTGATTGATTATCATTACAATATTGATATTTTTATTAAACACCTTTTTTTTAAAAAATAATAATAAAAAAAATTATTAGGGAGGTAGTGCACCAAAGAGGAGGAGAAGAGATTATGACGGTGAGGATGAGGATTCTTCAGATCGGGGTAAGCGGACATTTCCACTGTTTGCAAGTTCGCTTATTATATGAATGATTCATAACTATTCAACTTATCAAATTAGGCGGCGGCCCGGGAATCAATCGCCCACCAGAATTCGATCTGTTCCGGGCCCGACAGGCGAAACGGGCTCGTGGACACTGAGAACTTGTCACACTTATGAAACTGCAAAGTCAACTCAAAAAAAAATAAATAAATAAATAAAATAAAATAAATAGAGGTATAGACTTTTGTAGCTATAGAGCCTGTGCAGGAAAAAAACATAATGTGAGTTAAATCGGATTTAATTCCGATCTTATAACAAAGACTATTTTATTTATTCTTTAATTTTAATACTGCGTCATTTTCAATCAACAAAGTAGATTAATCACCGTTTGCACAAAAAAAAATTTATTATTTTGTTTGGTAACATAATTAAAAATATACAAACCCGATATACGATTTAGTACTTCATGACTATTTTGGACTATTTTAATATTTGTAAATAAATGTTTAACAAAAAAAAAAAAATTGTTTCGTAATGTAAGTTGTCAAACGAGAATGCAAAGAACATATATTGTGTTGTAACTGCGGTATAAAAACAAACATATTAAAGATATTTGAAGAAATAGCAAGAAATAAAACGATAAACCAAGTGAGTTTAATAAGGATTTCAAATCAATAAGTTTCCTTTGATCTAAACGCGGCCTGAATTAGAAGAATTTGCAAGCGAATATCTAATCAAGGGTTAGTTATTAAGAAAATTATATGTCCAATTCATTAACCCTGATACACATTGTGTACATTATTTTTTTATATATGCCTATAAATAAAAATAAAACATAAATCAAAGAAAATTGAATACATTATTATATTGGAAAAGCTATTTTGTAAGTATTCCTTACCTGTAAACTTGAAATATTAATTTTATTAATATAATAATTACTAGCAATTCTACCCGCGACGGAAAAAAAATATAAGATCATATTTTTAAGTAAATTTTAAAAAATAATATAATAATTTATAAAAACCTAACCTGATCTAAAACTTTATATGTTAATCTAAATACTTATTTTAATTTATTTAATTTATTTGAATTTTATGTTTATTTAATTTTTTTATTAATTGTTTTTTATAATTTTTACATTTAATATTTTTAAAATTAATATATAAATATGAATTTTAATGAAATTAATATGATTAGACTTTAGTTTAAAATTAAGATTATAATTGAATTATCTATTTAAAGTTAAGTTAAGTTAGGTTTTATTTGGATTTAGATTTGAATTAGAGAATGATTAGGTAAGAATCAGATTATAGTGAGATTTGAGTAATAATTGGATTGGTTTCAAGGATATAGCTAGGTTGGATTCAGATTAAATTTAGGTTAAGTTTAGAATATGATTAGATTAGATTCAAATTTAGTTAAGTTAATAGATTAGGTTTAGGTTTTAGTTAAATTAAATTAGATTGGTTAAGTTTAGATCAGTATATAAAATTTAGACCAAAAGTCATGTGCACAAGTTGTACTAAAAATAGAAATTAATGCATGTATTACATAGTATTTCCATTTTTATTAATAATTTATCCATTATTATATATAATTTATCTATTTTTAATAATTATTTGTACACATTTTATGTTATGTAATATGTATACACAAAAATTTAATGTACATATGTGTACATTGTGTATATTGTGTACGTGAATTTTACATACTAATTTAGGTAAGTATTAGATTAAGTTTAGAAGATAAATGAATTAGAATTAAATTATAATTAGTTTAAAATCGATTTAAAATTAAATTAATATAATATAAATTTAAAATATAATTAGAATAATTTTAAGTAAAGTTCAGATTTATTTAAATTAAATTTGAAGCTAGTTGGATTGGATTGAATTAAGTTTGAATTATATTAAAAATAGAATTAAGTTAAGATTGAGTTAGTGTTAAAATATAATTATATAGGTTTAAGTTAGATTTAAATTATATTAAGATATTATTTAGGTTATGGTTGAATATATATAGTTAAGTAGTTTTGAGTTAAATTTAATTAAGGGTAGAATATTTGTCTTAAGTGATCATCATTATAGCAAATGTTTAACAAAAATTATTACATAATACAGATTTTTGATATAAGATAAATTTTTGTAATACTTAACATAAATGGATAAAACTTATATGATTAGAAAACCATATTTCCAAACTTCTATTATTTAATTTAAAAATTCTACTTATATAATTTTTTTAAAAAAACTTTTCGTATGAAGTTTTAGAAATTTTCAAGAACAAAGGTAAATTTTCTAATTTTCTACCATTATTAATACTATTTCACCTTTAGCAATACTAACTATATGAATGTTTGTTTATAATACATTTTCATTTGAATTTAGCCTGTATAAATTTATTATTACCTTTACTATTTCACATATTATAAGCAAATCCAATAAGTGAAAAGCATCAACTTTTGTTCAAACTAGTTTTTTCTACTTTTCTCTATAGATTTCAGCAAGAAAAATTCTTCATTATCGCATTTAAGATTACAATAAACCTGTACAACATCTTTTGGTATTATTATTTTGTTACTCTCATGCAATTTATTCATTACTTCTTTAACTACTTCTATCATCTTATTAGTGTTAAATTTTATATCAACTTTATATACTAATTCATTTTATACTCATAAACAATTATTACAATATCTATATAAAGGATTTAAAGTGTTACCATTTCATGTAAAATATTTTGTAAGCATATATTCTTTGCATATATATTATTTTTTACAAAAATGAACAACTTCAAAAATTTTTTTACATGCTTCAGCCAGGTATGCTTGTCTTTTATTTATCTTAGTATTATTATTAATATCTTTTATTACTTTATAATATATATTATTATTTTAGTTATAATTTAAGTTTACAATAATTTTTTACAAAATTAATACTTACAATTCTCTCCTTTATGCTATAATTATATAATTATTGCAAATATCATAACAGGTATAAAAAATTATACATTTTGCAAGATTATAACCTCTTCTTGCTCTTTCACTTTCTTGTATAAGATTATCTTATTAAAATGGTAAAATTATATAATATAATTCATTCAAATTTTTGATGAAATATTAGACTCTTAATAGAAATGTATAATGTATCATCAATCAAATATTCTTATCATTAAGACCCATACCAAAAGCATTAGTTGCAATTATAAATTAAATAGTTAAAGTTCTGAACAATTCAGATTAATCCAAAGATTTTTCAGATCAGTTCAGATCAGTTCAGTTTCAGTTTACATAAAAATCGATCTGAAAATTTTTCAGTTCAATTTAGACTTTTTTCAGATTATAATTCTAATCTGAACTGAAAAAAATCAGAACCGAACTGATAATTTCAGATTAATTTGAAAGTTCAGTTCAATTATATGCGAAACTCTTAGAAAATCGCAAAAATTTAGCAAAACTCTAAGAAACTCTTAGAGAATCGCAAAAAATTGTGATTTCTCTTCAAATTTCGTGAACCTCAAAGAGAAATTCATGATTTTTTGCAATTCTTCTAGAATTTTGCATATAAATTGCGTATTTCTTATATAATTGAACTGTAATTCAGATTAATCTGAAAATTCTGGTTCAGTTCAGATTTTTACCGGTCTGCAGTTCAATTCAGATTCGAATTGGTATTTTTAAGATTAATAATCCAAATTGAACTGAACTGAAATTTTCAGAACTTTATAAATAGTATTGTCTTTTTAAAATGTTAATTTTTTTTTCACTGTTTAAAGAACCATAATAGACAGTTATCATTATGCTGATGTCTAATTTTTCATGAAATTGCTTATAAATTTCATCACATGAACATATTGTTAGACAATAAATAATACATTTGAGGCCTTTGCAATAGAAAGGGAGGAAACTCAAAAAAAAATAAAAAATGAGTTAATAATAAATCTGAACAAATTATAGTATTTAGACTTATAAACTAAAATTTTAATTTTTTTGGAGTTTTCTCCCTTTCTATTGCAAAGACCCCATTTACCATCATTTATTTCTTTTAATAATACAATAATTTCTCCAATTGTTTTTTCTTTAGTACTTTTATGATGTACTTGAATTGTAAGCTCAAGACATAAAAAACTGTCTCTTGAATAAAAATAATATTATGTAGAATAAGTCTAAAATTTTTCAAAATTTTATAAGCATCAATTTCTTTATAAGTTCCTGTAAACGTCATAATTAAACTATTAAGAAATAAAGTAGGAATTTTTTTAAGTTGACCTTACGATTTCCTATAGTAAGTTTCAATTTAATAATAAGTATGTAATATGAAAAGAAATACTAAATCACAATTAAATCAATTTATTTACTTAAAATGCTTACATTTAATAATGCAATATATTTCATCTATTATAAAAGATATCAACGTATATTTAGAAAAGTTTAGAAGTATTTTGGTAAATAATTGGTTAGAAATAAAACTTTTGTAATAATATATAATATTTTGATTAGTTTAATAGAAATTTCAGAAATACTTTTTTATAATATTTTGAAGGTTGGTGTTTTTCAGCATAAATACTGGTACATCTAATCCTAGCAAAAATTGTTTCAATCTATAGAAGAAAATCAGGTAAATATGTATTTTTTTTATTAATTAAAAATTATTAGTTAACTTACTACTTGATCATCAATTAAAGATATTAGTAAACTTATTATAATAGTTAGACCTTTACGTAAGATTGCAGAAATCTAATAGCATATTATTTTTCCTGCATCTATACGTATTGAAATTATTGAAATAAAAGTATGCTTTCCATTTATATGTACTTAAAATTCTTGATATTCAAATACTTTTATAAATATATCATATAGTGTAGATGAATTAGAATTTGAGTTTTGTAAAGGTAGTATATATCATTCATTTGAAATTTGTGATACTATTCAAATTTAAGCAGAAGTCATAGTATTTACATAAGCCTAATGATAAATACTTCAGAAAAGAATTTTTTCAAAATTGAATATATTTTTAAAAAATGTAGGTTCAAATTCTTTGATTTTTTTTCTTTTTAAATACTATATCTATAAGTTATAAAATCCTAAAAATAGAATTTAAAAGTTATTATATTATTTGATTTATTTAATTAATTTTAATAAATTTATGCTTACCTTATCCTAATCAAATATTTTTAAATTATTTTTTTATTCTTGAATTTTTTAGCATGATCCTGATTTTATTTAACAATATTATCAGAATGTTTCTGATTTTGTTTTCTTGTTATTCTTCTATTTTCCTAATATTTTGTTTATCTTTTTTCAGAAAATTATTGAAGATTACAAGTCATTCGTGAAATTTTTAGCATATTTAATAAGCCATTATTATATTTAAGAATTGCAAGAGCATGACGTATACTGTAAGTTTTTCAATAATCAATTTTTTTATCCAAAAAATAGAGTTTAATCTGGTTAAAGACTTTAATATATAATATTCTAATGTGAATAATCAAGCTTTATTTTATAGGTATATAAAATATTCTTTAAGAAATTGACAAAAATTTTCTCTTTAATTAATTGTAATATGGTATTTTTAATTCAATATTAGGATTTTCTTTTCGCTAACATACTTCATTTCCATACTTCGTTTTAACAAAAATTATGATCATCTGAAAGGTAAGTAATAAGTCTATTAATTTGCACTTTTTCTAATTCAGTATCTAATATTGTAATCTTATTCTCATTAAGTTTTCGTTCACTTGCTGCATAAACACATGAATTATAATAGGATATGATTGTATTTTCATAATCTTTTCACATAAAATTTTTTGCTATTATTTTGAATTAATAAAAAGAAAATTGTTTAATTTAAATTAAATTATTATGTAAATATTCTTAATTTTAATTTTTTTAACTTTTTTTTAAAAATAAGCTTGAACTTATTTATTTTAAATATTAAAAGTTTTTATGATAATAATTATTAAAATAGTCATTTTCAATATCAAAATAATAAATAAAATCACTAAAAGAATTACAATTAAAAAATTTAATAGTCTAAATCAATATTCTAAATTTAGCAATTACACTAACAGAAAGCTAATTATAAAAAAATATGTACAAATATGAATAAACTTATGATAATGATAAAATAATTAGACTTAATAGTCTTAAAAATTATTTCTTACTCTTAAAAAAGCTTACCAATCTTTATTTTAATATTTTTGCTAATATGTATTAAAACTGTATATACTTTACTTATATATGAAATATTATTTAAAGTTTTATTTGAATTTAAATCTCTATTAACTCTAATATTCAAAAGTACATTAGCAGCTTCTAATATAGGTATAATTTTCTTAATAATCCATAATAAGATTGTATGTTTCATTTACCTTGATATCTTTTCAAAATTACCATGATAAACTTCATATTCTTGATCATTTCTTTTTATTTTAAATTGTTTTTCACTAGTAGCAAATGCAACAACAGGTTTGTGATTATATATTATATGTAAAAAAAATTTTAGAAAATAATAATTATCCAATTTTTATTTATTAGATTTTTTTTATATATCTTTAAGATTTTCTTGATTTTCTTGAAATATTAATTCCCCACTAGCTTGGTTAGTGTTAGCATTTCAACATGTGATTAAGAACAGTCAAAGTTAATAAAAAGTATTCTTTCTCCTTTTACTTTAATATGTTCAATAGCTTTAGTTAAAACAATTTGTACACTTTTTTCAGCTTTAATATTTATTTTTTCTAAATACTCATTTTGTTTATTATGATAGTATTTTTTTGATGATTGCATTATAATTCCAATTATAAATAATATATTCTAGAGTTGCTATCTATTAATACCACCAACAAGTCCAGCACTTATCACAAGAGAGAAGAACTTTGCATTAAATGATTTATTATTATATTCTAGAATTTTTTGATATTTTTTACATTTGATTTTAATTTGAAGATTATAGCCACTTCTATAAACATCCAGTTTTTTCTTAAATAAATTACAGTTATGATATGTTAAATAAGGTTAAATATATATACTTATAAGATATTATTTAGTATTAACAAATATAGTGGATCTAATAATTGTTTTTTCTATAGTTTTTTTTATCAAATTATTTAAAAATTCCTGATCTTTTTTTTCATATAATTTATATTTCAAATTTTTAATATATTCATTATTAACTTTTGTATGTTTGATTTGTTTATGTGATATATCATCTGATTTTTTCAAAGCTTCATATTTAACTGCAAGTGCTAAAATCGCTTTAGAAGATAATTGTATTTCTGGTTCTTTTATTTTAATTCCTTGGTAAATTATTGGAGTTTCTGAAGAAATTTTCATCTTTTAAGTAATTTTTCCTTTTTTTTTGTATGAAAATAGTTAATTTTGCAATTTTTTCTTGAAATTTAGTTTTTATAATAATATACTGAAAATAATTTGATAAATTGAATTCACTTTTGCTTGTAAATTGTAAATAATATTAGAATTATGTAATTCTAGAATATTCAGAATAGAAACTTCTCCTAATAGTTTTATATTTTTTTTATATTTGCAAAAAATTATTATTTGTTTTATAATATATAATTTACAATATCTCTATATCTTCAAAATATTCCAATTATATGTAAGGTTCTTATCATTATTACTTTGAATTTCTAAATATACATATAAATCATCAAACTTTTCAATTACACAATAATTAAAAAGTAAAGGAACCCATGAAGAAGGTGTTAAATTTTCTTTTCTTGTAATAGCATGATAATATGGATTATAAGTATAATTTTTATTATTTATAGTTTGATATGAATAGAAAGAACTTTGAATAGTTTAGATATGTTACGAAGTATATATCTTCCATTTACTCTTTTATATATTTTTAATGCAAAATTAAAAGTTTGCATATAATATATCCAATATAAAACTCTAAATATAATAAAAATATGAAAAGAAATAAAAAAAAATTTAAATTAACTAGTATTAAAGATATTTAAAAATCTTTTGAGTTTAGTAGCTATTTTTTTACTTAAGAAAAATTTGGATATATCGGTAATATATTTAGATAGTATGCTCATTTATTTAGCTAATTATTTTTAACATGTGATTTATATCTTGTGTGTTAAGATGATAAATAAATCTGAGTTTTTAAAAATAACAAATGATAGACATATATTATATTATAAATTAATTATAAAGCATACTCTATCCTTAAATTCAGAATATAGTTATAATAATTTCAGATAAAATTAGTTATAATCAGAAAATAGTTAAGTTATACTAAGTTTAGATTATGTCAAAATATATTAAAAATATAGTTAATATCTATTCTCTTCTAATACTTATTTTTCTTCTAATACTTGTTTCTTTCAATATACAGTATCTAACAAGAAATCACCAGTCATATAATTGTTAATCATTATTTGTTTAGCTTTAAAACCTATTATATTAATTATTTTCTTATAAATACACCTCTAGTTTTTTATTATATATTACTAAAACCTTTCTTATTTAAACATGATTTTTAAAAGAAAAGAACTTTTTATTTTAGGTGTGATGAAATTGTTAGTATTTAAAAATGTGAAATAAGTGAAAGAAAGATTGGTGAAGCTTTAACCATTCTTAAAGTACTATTCATAATGTTATTTCTGCTTATAAAAATTGTAAATATAAAACACTTTCTTCTAGAACTGATAGACCACTTATAATAACTGAAAGAGATGATCATCATTTAATAAGAATTCTTAAAGAAAATAGAAAAATAAACTTTTAGGAATTATATAAAGAATTTGTCAATTCCACTTCAACAAATATTAGTAAATAAACTTTAAGCATTTATCTTTATAAAAAGGTTTTTATAGTCAAGTTAATGTAATAAAATATTTTATAAGTAAAAAAGATATATCTAGGCTAAAGAACAAAAAGGATGAGTAAATGAATAGAAAAGTATCATTTGAAATAATAAATTTAAGTTTGAAGTATTTGAAGGAAATAATAGAAGGTGAGTTTAAAGGTGATCTCATAAAAAGTATGATATAAAGTGTTTAATTCCTACAGTAAAGTTAGTTCAATAAGGAGTAATAGTGTGAAAATATTTCATAAAATATAATCTTAGTCTATTAGTAAAATTAGAAGGAAGGGTAATAGCTACAGTATATAAGAAAGGTTTAAAAAATAATTTAATTCTATTTATAGAAGGTTTAGATAATCAGAAGAATTATTTTTTTTTAAGAGAATAATGCTTCTATACATATTGCAAATATTATTAAAAGTTAGAAAATAAAACATAAAGTGAATAGTATTTCCTAGCCTGCACAGAGTTTGGATTTTAATCTAATAGAAAATTTATAGGATGAATTAGAAAAACAAGTGTAAGTACACATTTTATTACCAAAAAACAGGAAAGATTTATAAAAAATATTTTAAGAGAAATAATCAAATCTTAATATTAATAAATATCAAAATCTTGTTGATAGCATACCTCATCAAATTGCTGCTATAAAGGTTATCTAATAAAGTATTAATAAATATTGAAGTTTTTTATTATTTAAATAAAAAATTTTTATTAAATTTGATACAGTAATGATTGAGTAATTTGAATTTAAAAATTTGTATTAAAATAATTAGTATTATATGACTGGTGATTTGTTGCTAGACACTGTATATTCTTCTCTAATACTTGTTATTTCTAATACTTATTTTTTTTAATACAGTAGCGGTCATAAGTATCTGACCGCCTGAGATCGTCCAAAATTATTATATAACTACCCCTTAAATTTTCCAGA